>JAJKFH010002887.1:0-25420 GCA_023333565.1 Puffinus mauretanicus | reverse complement strand
GGCAGGAGGAGGGGGCAGGAGGGAAGGGAAGGGTGCGTGAGGCAGGAGGAGGGGGCAGGGAGGGTCTGTGGGGCAGGAGGAGGGGGCAGGGAGGGAAGGGAAGGGTCTGTGGGGCAGGAGGAGAGGGCAGGAGGAGGGGGCGGGGAGGGCCTGTGGGGCAGGAGGAGGGGGCGGGGGGGGGTCTGTGGGGCAGGAGGAGGGGGCATGGAGGGAAGGGAAGGGTGCGTGGGGCAGGAGGAGGGGGCGGGGGGGGGTCTGTGGGGCAGGAGGCGGGGGCAGTGGGGCAGCAGCAGCCCCGTGCCTGCCTGCTGGCCGTCAGAGGGGCCGCGGGGCCGCTCTCTCACCCGGCAGGCTGCTCCCGGCGCTGCCGCCTAGCCCCGCGCCCACGTTCCCCGTCTCCTCCACCATGGTGTCCGTCACGATGGGTAAGGGACATTCCCCTCCTCGTGAGCACATTCCGCTGTTCTAAAATCGCCCTAAATTGCTCTAAACCCCCTCAAATTGCGTATTTTCATCTGGGAGACCATCCCCACCCCCCTTCCCCGCTGCTATCCCAGGAGCCGTTTTCCTCCCGATCCCGTTAATCGCGCAACGACAGCTGCGAATGCCCGGAATGAGGCTCTCGGCCGGCGCCTGCCGAAACTTAGGCGACCGCCCCACCTGTTTTTCCTTATCCACTTAATTTTTCCTTTTCCGCGGCTTTTTTTCAGCGACATCCGAATGGATTCAGTTTTTCAAGGAAGCCGGGATCCCCCCGGGCCCCGCCGTCAACTACGCCGTCATGTTTGTGGATAACAGGTGAGGTCAGCAACGGGGCAGCGCCTTTTCATCGCATGACGGGGGGAAAATAGCACCGAAAGATCCCTGCGGTGAGGGGGAAGGAAGGAATTAACCGATTATCCTGCTCCTTAATTAGTTACGTTAGTTATTCATCTGCGCTGAGCTGCTTTTTCATTATCAGTGCTGTTTCGGTGAGGGCGGTGGCATCCAAACCCGGATTGGGGATATCATGGTGCACCTTGCTCAAGGCTTAATTAATCAGAGCTCATAACAAGGGGAGACCTCGTTAAGCTGAGTCTTTCCTCACCTCAGGATCCAGAAGAACATGTTGATGGATCTGAACAAGGAGATCATGAACGAGCTGGGCATTACGGTGGTGGGAGACATCATCGCCATCCTCAAACACGCCAAAATCGTGTACAGGCAGGTACGGTAATGCCGACGCCGGCACGGGTGAAGCATCGCCAGCATGGGTAAAGCCTCACCAGCTCATTTAGCAGCAAAGTTTTGCCTCGAGGCTCCTCGTTCACCTCCGAAGAGCCCGAGGGAAAACCCTCCTCTGTGCTTTTTTCCTTCAGGAGATGTGCAAGGCGGCCACCGAATCGCTCTGCCCCGGCTCCCCCAACGTTCAAGCCGAGCTGCGCCGCAACGCCAACAGCGGTGAGCGCGGGCGGGAGGTTTCTGGGAGATTAAATCCCCTCGCCTGATTAATGAGGTGAATTAATTATCCTGAAAATGAAGGGCTCATAGGATGGCTGCCTTCCCCATGATCCCGGGGAAAGACTGCTCTTTAATTTAGCCGACAAAACGCTTGTCGCACTCGCCGAAGCCCCTTGGGATTTAAAACCTCTTCCTCACCGCGCCGTCATCCCCTTCCAGCCGCCAGCCGGATGATTGCCAACAGCTTGAGCAGAGACTCGCCTCCCGCCACCCTCCTCCGACCGCGTCCCCACGCCTCCAAAATCTCTGTCACCGTCTCCAACAAACTGGCCGCCGCAAAGGCAGGTAGGGAGGGCGACGAAAACAATGCCAAAAGTTGCTTTTTCATTTCTATTTCCCATTAAACGTGCCCCTCCGGTCAAATTTGAACAGCTGCTTTGAATCCGGCTACGGGGTTTTTGAGCTAATCACACAACAGACTTGTCTCTGAAATGGAGAGACAGGGATTTGAGGCGCGGACCCCCCAAATGGTGGGTAAGGAATCGGCCGGATGGTCGCACTCCACCTCGATGTCTGGGTGGAGACCGGTGTCTGTACTGGGACCAGTATGATTTAACATCTTTGTCGGGGACACCCAGATCGAGTGCAGCCAGTTTGGGGGTGATCCCAAGCCGAGTTGGGGGGTCGATGCTCGAGAGGGAAGGGAGCTGTGACAGGAGAGGGGGGCCCGTGCCACCCTCGCGAAGTTCAGCAAGGCCAAGCGTAAGGTCCCGTGCGCGCGGGGCCAGAGGAGGCCCCAAGGGTGCTGGGGGGCTGGAGCAGGCTGAGAGAGTCGGGGTGGTTCAGCCTGGAGAGGAGAAGGCTCCGGGGAGACCTCAAATCATAGAATCAAAGAATAAGGCTGGAAAAGACCACTAAGATCATTGAGTCCAACCGTCAACCCAACACCCCCATGCCCACTAAACCATGTCCCTAAGCGCCTCATCTACACGTCTTTTAGATACCTCCAGGGATGGGGACTCCACCACTTCCCTGGGCAGCCTGTTCCAAGGCCTGACCACTCTTTCAGTAAAGAAATTTCTCCTAATGTCCAATCTAAACCTCCCCTGGCGCAACTTGAGGCCATTTCCTCTCGTCCCATCGCTGTTACTTGGGAGAAGAGACCGACCCCCACCTCACTACAGCCTCCTTTCAGGTAGTTGTAGAGCGCGATGAGGTCTCCCCTCAGCCTCCTCTTCTCCAGGCTGAACACCCCCAGTTCCCTCAGCCGCTCCCCATCAGACTTGTGCTCCAGACTCTTCACCAGCTTCGTTGCCCTTCTCTGGACACGCTCCAGCCCCTCCATGTCCTTCTTGTAGTGAGGGGCCCAAAACTGAACACAGTATTCGAGGTGCGGCCTCACCAATGCCCATACAGGGGCACGATCACCTCCCTCCTCCTGCTGGCCACACCAGTTCTGGTACAGGCCAGGATGCTGTTGGCCTTCTTGGCCACCTGAGCACACTGCCGGCTCATGTTCAGCCGCTGTCGACCAGCACCCCCAGGTCCTTTTCCTCCGGGCAGCTTTCCAGCCACTCTTCCCCAAGCCTGTAGCGTTGCCTGGGGTTGTTGTGGCCGAAGTGCAGGACCCGGCACTTGGCCTTGTGGAACCTCATGCAGTTGGCCTCGGCCATCGATCCAGCTGTCCAGGTCCCCCTGCAGAGCCTTCCCACCCCCAGCAGATCAACACTCCCACCCAACTTGGTGTGGTCTGCAGACTTACTGAGGGAGCACTCGATCCCCTCGTCCAGATCGTTGATAAAGAGATTAAACAGAACTAGCCCCAAAACTGAGCCCTGTGACCGGCCGCCAGCTGGATTTCACTCCCTTCCCCACAACTCTCTGGGCTCGGCTGTCCAGCCAGTGTTTTACCCAGCAAAGAGTTCACCTGTCTGGGCCGTGAAGCACCTTAAAGTGCTTGCAGGGTCTGCAGGAAAGGTGGGGGGGGGGCTTTATCAGAGGGTGTAGAGACAGGGCGAGGGAGAACAGCGTTAAACTGGAAGAGGGGAGATTTCCATTAGAAGTTCGACTGTAAGGGTGGTGGGAGATGGGAACAGGCTGCCCAGAGAAGCTGTGGACGCCCCGGGAGCGTTCGAGGCCGAGTTGGACGGGGCTGGGAGCAACCTGGTCTAGTGGGAGATGTCCCTGCCCTCGGCAGGGGATGGATGGTCCTTAAGGTCCCTTCCAGCCCAAACGATTCTGTGATTTTGCGGTTGGGAGTAGCTGGAAATCTCCCAGCGCTGCGGGAGACCTGTGGTGCCGAAGGAGCCTGTCTCAGAGCTCACTCGAGCCCGGGATTGCGCCCAAGCGCTCATAAAACCCTTCCACCCCCTAAGTCTTGTTGGAACGAGAGCTCTCGATTCGCTTTTCCTTTGTCCCACCAGGTTTATGCGATGTGGCAGACGAAAATCCGACGATCCCGGTAAAACGCCGCCGGGTGACGGCGGAAATGGAAGGGAAATACATCATCAACATGCCCAAGGGCACGACACCGAGGACAAAGAAAATCCTGGAGCAGCAAGCAGCCAAAGGTACCAGTGGGGGGTTTTGATCTTCATTTTCTCTTCCAGAAGCCCAGTTTAGTCCCCATTTAGCCCATCGTTACAAATCCCATGAGGATTTTCATACCCGGAGAGTTATTGGGTAGAAGTTGTGTTATTCCAAGGCTATATTAACTCACCGCGAGCCATAAAGGTTCCGTTCACATCTATTTAAGCCTTAGGAAGAAGTGGACGGGTGGCCGTTCGCGTGCTTTTAAGTGGATTTTATTTTGCCAGGTGCCCTGACGGGGCTGAAAGGCCGCAAGCCCTCAGTGCTGACCTGGTGTAGCTTCATTTTCTGGGGAAACCTCCAAAAAAACCATGTTTTCTTGAAAACTGCAGGTCTGCAGAGGACGTCCGTCTTCGACCGGCTGGGAGCCGAGGCAAAAGCGGACACGACCGCAGGAGGGAAGGTGAGAGGAGGCGGGTTTTCGGCTGCAGCTCCGTTTTAGCCGTCGCTCTCTGCAGCTGTGCCAAACCCCACTGAGATCCCGACGGGAGGGTCCTCTCCCCGAAGATTATTTCGGGATTCGCAGCCGCCGGCTCGCAGCGGAGGGGCTGAAGAAACCTTGAAATAACCGGGAAATGGTGGGGAAACACTGGGGAAAAGCAGGATCCCTGATCCCTGGGTCATCCCCATCTGCGTTTCTATTTTGACCCCTTTAATGGGGGATACAGGAGGTTTTTTCTCTCTTCTGGAGGCAAAAAGCTCTTTATTTGGGGATACAGGAGATTTTTTCTCTCCTCTAGAAGTAAAAACCTCAGCGTGGAAGTCTTGGGGCGTAAAACAAGTTGCAGACTCAGCCCCTCAAGAAAAATAAGAGGGAGTATGATTTTATGGGTGATTTATAGAGCTGTTTTATAGCCTAATCGTTAATTTAATTGCTGCAGGCAGCGTTTTGTATCATTACATCTCAAAAACGCTTCGCAGGCAAGGCCGGTGTTCATCTTGCCTCTGTCACAGTGGCAGAATTCGGGGGGCGAAGGGGAGCACCTGAAATGGGGGTGAGGGTGCTGACAGGCTCCTGCCCCCCCCTTGTCTCCCAGCCCACGGGGGTCTTCAGCAGACTGGGTGACGCCTTGGGGACCGATGGGGACAAAGCCACCGAGAGCGACGACGACTGCTCTGTCCTCCAGTATGCTGGCGTCCTCAAAAAACTCGCCAAACCTCCCCGTAAGGAAAGCGCCGAGCCGGGAGGGACCATCAAGGCGAAAGCCACCAGTTCGGAAGCCAAACTGGTCCCCGTCACTGTCCAGCGGCTCGGTCACAGGAACGCCGCCGCTATCCGTGTGAAACCGCAACCGGCAGCATCCAAAATGGGCGCCATCGGTGTCGCGGCGGTGCCGGTGGAAGCCCAGGACGGCGACGTCACCAGCACGAAGGATAAAAACGAACCGGAATTTCGGGTGACGATCAAAAGGACCTGGGGGTGTGGGAAGGTGAGCAGCACCAGCGAGACCCCCGGCGCCCAGATGGACAGCGCTGGCACCATCAGCGTCTTTAAACGGCTGGGGAAGAAACCGGATTGATCCCGCGGCGCTTCTTCCCGCACCGGATAGGTCGTCCCGACGGTTTTCCGCTTGTCCCGTCCCCTCCCGACAGTCACCCACTGTCCCCCCTCCCCATTATCCACCCTCAAGAACACTCATCCTGCCTTCCTCCTTGCTAATCCCATGGGGAAAGGCTTAATCCCACAGGGAAACAAGGCTAATCCCACGGGGAGACGCTTAATCCCAAGGGGAAAGGCTTAATCCCACAGGGAAACACTAATCCCACGGGAAAGCAGCGCGGGGGAAGAGCCCTTCCCGACGGATTTCCTCCTGCCGGGCATCCCTGCAGGCGTGAGGCCAAATCGTGCTCTCCATCTCCTACCAACACCAAAACCTCTTTTTTTTTCCCCTATTTTTCCTCCTCTGCAGGTTCGTTCCTGTATTTAGGAATTTAGGACCTGGAGAACTCCATACAGAGGGTTTTTCCCCTATTGTTTCTGGGTTTTTCCTCCTCTGCAGGGTTTTTTTCCCGTATCGAGGAATTTGCACCAAAACGACTCCGTAAATAATCATTACGGAGTGGCGGCTTGCTGTGGGGATTCTTAATTTTTAAGGATTTCGGAGCAGCCTCCAAAAAAAAAAAAAACCCAAAAAACTCCTAGGGGGCTCCAAAAAATCCCAAAATTGCCTTAATTTAAGCAACACCTTCAATCCGCCGCTCACGGTTTTCAGCTCGAGCTCATCCCGCCGTGAAACCTCAAATAGCCGCCGTGGGGTTTTATTTATTCATTTCCCCCCAAATTTATTCCCAACGACGTCACCAGGGGTGTCTCCACCCCGCACCTGCCCAGCGTTGCTGCAAACCCTGAAAAGACGTTTTTTCTCCCCAAAATAAAGACAGCGGGGACGGAGGCAGCTGCGTGGTGAGTCAGGGCCGCGACGGTGAGCCTTTTTAATAAGAAAAACCACCGATTTCTTTATTTTACCCTATTTTGGAAGGTTTTCTTTGCGCTCTGGGCGTTGTTTGGCGTGTGAAAACGAGTGGTTTTTCCCAATTTTTGGCTATGTCACCCGCCAGCCGGTGGGGGAGCTTTTTTGCAATAAAGCGTGGAAACGGCTCTGGTTTGGTGTCGATTGAGCCCCCCACACACACGCCCCCCCCAGTCCGTGGCCGGGACCCCCCGACACCACCCCGGGGTGCTGAGGCTGGAGCAGCTTGGTGCCCCCACGGGTGGGGGGTGCCCCCATGGGTGGGGGGTGCCCGCGCCTTGCGAGCATCAAGCAAAGGTCATCCCCTCGCTCCTCGGCCACGCGTGGGTGGTCGGAGTGTGAATTTATGCAAATTTATTTAAATAGCTGTAAATGAGCGGCAGCGGGAGGTGCTTCTGTCCCCCCGTGGGGTGGGCACCGCCAAGTGAGCGGCGCATGCGCGTTGGGAGGCGGTGCGCCCCGCCCCCTCCCACCCCTCCGCGCAGGCGCGCTGCCCCCGCCCCGCATGCGCAGTCGGAGCCGGCGGCGGCGCGGCGCCTGCGCAGTGCGACCCCGGGCAGGCGAGCGGGGTCCTTCCCTCTCCGTCCCCCCCCCTCGACCCCCCCAACCTCCTCCCCGTCCGTCTCCGCTTCCTGCGTGCGTGGGCCCGGAGCGGGCGGGGTTTCCGGGAGCGCGGGCGCCGTCGGGGCTGATAAGGCGGAACGGGGGGGGGAGCCCCACCGCTACCGGGATGAGCGACGGCAGCCGGCCGGGCCTGCGGCGTCCATGACAGGTGAGGAACCGGCCCTGCGCCCCCCCCCACCCCCCCCCCACGCCGCGCAATGGGCTCGCCCGCCCCCCGCTGGGCGCCGCGCGGAACGCACCACCCGCGCCCCTCCGCCAGGGGTGCGCGGCGCCGCTCCCCCTCGGGCCGCCGAATGGACCCGCCCGTCTACTGAGGGGCGCCGCGAGGACCGCACCACTCGCGGGGCGGGGGAGAGCGCCCCCCCACAATGGCCCCGCGATGCGCCCGCCCGCCGCGAGGCTGGGGGGGGGATGCTCTGGGGAGCGAACCACCCGCCGTCTGGGCCGGGGGGGGACTGCAGTGAGGGGCTGAGCTGGGCTGGGAGGGCCTTAGAGTGGGGGGGGGGGCTCTGTCCTAGGGGTGACTGGATTGGGGGGTCTGTGCAGGCTGGGGGGCCATGGCAGGCCTGGGGGGCCTGTCCCAGAGGCCTGAGATGGTGGCCCTGGCAGGCTTGGGGGGCTATACTAGGGCCCTGGCAGGCTTTGGGGGGCCCTGGCAGGCTTGGGTGTGCCTTACCCAGGGGGATGACATGGGGGCCCTGTCCTAGGGCCCTGACAGGCTTGAGGGGGCGGAGCTGGCAGTGTTTTGGGGGGGCCTGTCCCAAGGGGCTGAGGTGGAGGGCTCAGGCAGGCTGGGGGGGGTGGCGCTATCCTAGGGGTCTGATATGGGGGGCCCTGGCAGGCTTGGGGGGGGCTATACTGGGGCCCTGGCAGGCTTGGGGCAGGCTTTGGGGGGGCCCTGGCAGGCTTGGGGGCGGCCCTGGCAGGCTTGGGGGGCCCTGTCCCAGGGGGCTGAGGTGGGGGGGCTTGGGGGGCTGCTTGTCGGCCTCTGGGATTTGGGGGTTGTCTCTCGCCTGGGGGGGGCTCTGCCATGGGAGAACAGGATTTGGGGGCTCTCTGCAGACCAGGGCATCTCTGCTGGGTGGGGGGGGCTGTGATGGGACCCCCTCAGTATTCCCCGTAGGGAGGAGCAGCAGAGCTGGGGACCCGTCCCCCTCCCCAGCCACCCCCTTTGCGAGCCCGGCCCCCATGTAAGTAACAACGGCAGCCCCCTGCCTGTCTCCGCAGTGGGGGGTACCCGGCACCCCCCCACCCCACCGGAGGAAGGGGCTCGGGACGCACTGTCCCCGTGGCTTTCAGCACCAGCACCTTTCAAACCTTCTCTGAAAGCTCCTCGCCGCTCGTCCCTGGGACAGGATGCGTGCTGCTGCGCTTCGAGATGCAAATCTTTTACAGTGCCGCTTCACAGTTTAAAGTCTCTTGAATGTGCCTGAAATGGGGCTTTTTTGGTGTTTTTTTTAATCGCCGGTTTCCAGTGCGTGCCTGGAAACCGCTCTCATGGAGTCTCTGGGGCTGTCAGGGTCCCTCGGTGGCAGATACAATCCCTATCCGTCATCGGAAATAACCATAACGATCAGGGCTTGGAGAACGTGTCTAATGACTGCGGCTCCTTCCCGCTCTTTGCACGCCGTTTGGATCATATTAAAAATCCTCCGGTACCTCCAAGGACGAAGAGGGGACCGTGACGGGGTTTGATGCTTCAAGCTGCCGGCAACTCCTGAATCACGATTCTCCCACTATTGTAATTATCCTTAAACATACCCGAAAAGCAACGATTTGGGTTTTTTTTTTTTTTTTTAAACGAACACCGGTTTTTTTTTGTATTGCTGTTGAAGGACGACTCGGTGTTGGCTCGGAGAAGTCCGCAGGCTCTAGGTTCAAGAGCCTCGCCGTCCCGCGCTTTGCACAAAAATCTAATCAAAGGTCAGGTGTGACCAATTGAAGGCTTTTAATTGCAGCCAGGATAATTAGCGCAGCGTAGAAACAAGCCTCGGACACAAACGAGTGATGCCCAGACCTCACCAAAAATATCCTTGCTCCGCCGCTGGGTTCAAAGGCTCATCACATCCTGACCATGTTTTACCCTCCTCCGATGCCGTGGATGCGCTGGATCCTCTCTGCTGGGCTGAAACTCGGCTGTGGGATGAGCTGATCCCAAAATCCTGCAACCTCCATCCCTGTCGATTCGCTCATTTAGGGCTGTTTTTAATTATTTTGGGGGATTTTTTTATTAAAGCCCCTTGTGATCTCATTTGCATCTGTGGTCTGGATCCCTCGTGGGACACTTGGAGCGAGCTCAGCCTCTCCGGGCTAGCTCCGAAATTAATTAGAGCCCTTTTCTACAGCAAGCTTTTTATTTCCTTTTTAATTAACATCGACGAGCTCTTTGCCGGAGCCCGTCCGGGAACAGATCCGTATGGAGATTGACCCTTCAGCAGCTGGAGAAACGTTAGCTCCGTGCACGGCCAGGTCCTGCCTGTATTTGTTCTGCCTGAATTCCCTGGCCGCCTGCCCTGCATCCTTACTGCCGGGCGAGCAGAGGAGTCCCCAAAATCCTCCTCCTCATCTGGGATCGCAGGAGCATCCCGGAATGCTCATGGTGGGGGGCGGTTTCCCATCAGGAAGGCACGGGCAGATTTACGGGAGCGAGGAAGGAAAATTATTTCCCTCCCACTTGCCGTGCTTCCCTTCAGAAACCCCCTCGTCCCCATGGCGGAGGGAGCTTTAAAGGTGAGGTCGGAGGTTTTAAAGCTAGGCTGGAGGTTTGGGAGTTAGGCAGGCGCTGGGATTGATCCAGAGGGATTGGAGAGGGGCGGGAGCTCCATTGGGATAACACTGTGTCTGGGGAATGCGTCTCGGGCTGCTCTGGCTCTTGCCTTGTTCAGATGCAGCTGGAAAACCCAAACCCTTGCACCCCGCCGTGAGTTCAGGGGGTTTTATTTTAAAGCTGGGGATGGGGGCAGCAAGCCCAAGGTGACTTTTGGGAAACCCGAGGTGGGGACAATCCCCTGCAGCCACTGCCGGGACGTGGCACGACCCCTGCGTCCCACCACCTCCCATCGTCCAGCGCAGCGGGATTTTGGAGCCCAGGGAGTTAATCCCGTCAGGTGACTCCGATTCTCTAGCTGTTTGTTTTGCAAGGGACCGTGCCCCCCACCCCACCCCCCAAGCTTGTCCAACCCTCCCGAGGCTTTTTAATCCCTCATCCCGTGGCAGCCAGGTAAAGGGACGATGCCAACAAACCTACTCCATCCCAGAATCTCCAGGTTTGTAAGGCCGCCACGCTGATTTTTAATTTTTGGGGTGTTTGGGTTTTTTTTTTTTTTTGGAAAACTGGTGCAGTGGAGGAGTTTTTAATTGGTGCGTGGGGGTGGCTTCATGCTGAAACGGGCTGCCTCCCCTGGAGGGAGAGGAAAGAAAAGCGTCGGGAGCTTTGCCGGCTTTCTTTGAGCATCTGTCTCTTCTCCCGCAGGTCGTCTCCGCTCTCAACGCTCCTCCCGCAGCCGCCGCTGCCGGCGTTAGCCACTTCCCCGCAGCAGAGAGGGGGTTAGAGCCTGTGGCACCACCATGAACGAAGTGTCGGTCGTGAAGGAGGGCTGGCTGCACAAGAGAGGTGAGGGAGCCGAGCCGGGGAGCCGGCTCAGCGGTGGTGGCATCCCTCCAAGGTCAGGTCACCGCGGGGAATCCGGCGCTGCAGCTGCCGCCAGGAAAGGAGAGCTCCGGTTTCCAGTTACCGGCGATTTTAACCTTTCCCCGGAGCAAATGCAGGGGGGTCTCCACTTCCCCTCGCCCCAAAACGGGGCACCTTGGCGCTGCACCCACCCGTGTCTTCCCCCTTTGGCTTTCTTCTGCTCCTGGCTCAGCTCGGCAGCTCTCCCGGCAACCAGCAACACCACTTCGCCGGCGTTCAGTCTGTGCCGCAAGCACATTCTCCAGCAGCATCGTTTTTAATTGCTTGCCACGTTGGGAGGCTGGGGGGACGATCCCAACATCCCCCCGCAGACCCTCTGACCCGGTTTGCCAAGCTACCTGCCACGCCGGCCCTGCAACAAGACCCCCAGCCAGCCCCTTTATTTTTAGCCGTACATGGGGAACGTTGCAGCATTGTAGCAGCTGCACGCGTGGGGTTTTATTTTTAGAACCATTGAAGGTGGCTCTTATTTTTCCTTCCCTTGCTGAGGGCAGTTTGCAGGCCTGAAAGCCATCCGTCTCCAGCCGCTTTTCTCCCACCGGCAGCCCAGCCAGATCCCTGTGTCCAGCAGGTTCGTGGATTCCTCCTTCTTCCGAGCAAATATAGCCGGAAAGAGAGAAGTCAGGGCCTCCCTCCGATGCTATTTCTTTATCCGGAGCTGCCGAGGCTGCTTCGGGTCAATATCGGAGCTGCCGGGGGAAGCATGAAGCTTTTTTGCGCTGTGTTTCCTCGGAGCGAGCATGTTTCAGGCTAACCCGCTGCTCACACCTCTCCTGAATTACAGCAGCTGGCTACTTTTTGCAGGAGCTTCTCCGAAGCAGCTTCTAGAAACAGCCTGAAGAAAAACATCCGCTTAATTTTCCATCTACAAGGGGTCCTTCTGCCGCTTAATTTTCCATCTCGGCAACGGGACACCCCCCGACCAGGGGTCCCCAAAAACCCCTGCGCCACCCCCTGCACCCCCCTCTCTCTTGCAGGGGAATACATCAAAACGTGGCGTCCCCGGTATTTCCTACTGAAAAGTGACGGCTCCTTCATCGGCTACAAGGAACGGCCGGAGACGTCCGACCACAGCTTGCCGCCTCTGAATAACTTCTCGGTAGCCGGTACGTCGGTGCGGGAGGCTTCGGGGCTGTCCGCGGTTACGAGCCAGCATCGGGCAGGATATCTTCATCCCCGAAGCTGTTAGGGAAGGTTTTGGGATGGGATATTTGATCCCAAACCATCCTCTTCCCTTTTTTTAATTTATTTTTGAACCTTTGCAGAGTGCCAGCTGATGAAGACTGAGCGGCCTCGGCCCAACACCTTCGTCATCCGATGCTTGCAGTGGACAACGGTCATCGAGAGGACCTTCCACGTGGACTCTCCTGAAGAACGGTAGGCACGCGGGATGGCCCCTTCCTTTGGGAATCCGGGATAAATAGCACATTGCGTTGATCCTAGCCGGAGGAGAGCCCCGAAATCTCTCGGCTGTGACTCTTGTTTACCTGCAAAGGCCGGAGGGGCGGGCGCAGCCCCCCTCCGCGATCCTCACCACCTCCCTGTGCCGCCAATCCCCTTTTTCTCCATAGCGAGGAGTGGATGCGAGCCATCCAGACGGTAGCAAACAGCCTGAAGAACCAGGAACCAGAGACAGACACAATGGATTACAAGTGCGGATCTCCTAACGACAGCACCGGCACCGAAGAGATGGAGGTGGCCGTCAGCAAAACCCGCGCCAAGGCCGTAAGTCGCTCCTGGCGTGGCACTGTCTCTTGCCGCAAGCGGGATTGTGGTGGATTGGGACCGCCAAGCGATGAGGGAGGTTTATGGGATAAACCTCATCCCCGTGGTGTTCGCTGTCACCGGTATAATCACGGGTGAAATAGCTCGGAATGCCCTTTCCCATCCCAGATCGCGCTTGTCCAAGCCACAAACTCTCACCTCCGTCTTCCCGTTTCTCCCCAGACCATGAACGATTTCGATTACCTGAAGCTCCTGGGAAAGGGCACTTTCGGCAAAGTCATCTTGGTGCGGGAAAAGGCCACCGGCCGCTATTATGCCATGAAAATTCTACGGAAAGAGGTCATCATTGCAAAAGTACGTACCGAGCCCCAGCGGAGGGTGAGGGAAGAGTCGGGAGCCGGCAGGGCTTAGGGGATCATAGAATCGTGGAAAAGGTTGGAAGGGACCTTTAAAGGTCATCTAGTCCAACCCCCCGAATGTTGGGATGGCTTTCAAAACGTGCCGAGCGATGGCCGGCTCCTGCTCTGCTCTCAATGCTGGGGGATTCCAGGAATTATCCTTATTTCAAAACCCCGGGCACGTGTTGTAACGCGCAGTTGGATGGCGCTGGGGGGTCCACTCGCTCGCCATCTCAGGGCATGTGGTGCGGCCACGTCCTCGGGACGATCCGGCCGGCGAACCCTTCACCCTGCGGGGATGACAACAGGGAGGAAGTTGGCGCTTCGATCTCCCACCCGTTTTTTTCTGGGAATATTTTTTTTCCAGAAACGATGGGGGATAAACGGCGCTTAATTTCTCCTTCCTTTGCAGGACGAGGTGGCGCACACTGTTACGGAGAGCCGGGTGCTGCAGAACACCAGGCACCCCTTCCTCACGGTAAGCACGGCTGCTGGCAGTCCTGGGATGTGCTGGGATGCACTGGGATGCTCAGCGCGCCCCAAAACGACCCTTCCCTTCCCCTCGCTGCCTCCTCCGGAAGCACCGAGCCCCGCAGCTTCTCCAAGACCTTTTTCTTGCAGGCACTGAAATACGCCTTTCAGACGAATGACCGGCTGTGCTTTGTCATGGAGTACGCCAACGGCGGAGAGGTGGGAGCTTAAGACCCGACGCTCCCCTCGGGGCTTGGAAGGATCTTGTCCGCGTGTTAAATCCCTGTTTTCAGCTCGTTAGCGGATAATTTATTCCCTCAGCATGTGTTTTGGGAGGTAGAGCACACAGCTCTGCTCTGCTCTCCTCTCGATCGAGCTTTCCTGGCTCTTTGCTTGCCTTCCTCGCACTCGATATCGCAGCGAGGCCATTGCGTGTGTGAAGCGTCCAGGGGAGGAAGCAGGACCCCCCAGGCCCTCCTCCTCCTCACCCAGGGAGCTGCGGGCACCGTAGCCCCTCCAGCCATCACTGGCTCCGTTACCTTCCACCCTGCGCTCACGCACAGCTTTGTTTCTCCACCCCAACGCGCTTCCCTTGCGACGGGGAACGCAGCCGAGGGCACAGCCCCTCCTGCGGACAGCGCAGGGCGGAATTTTCCCCCGGCAGAGCGGAGGGGGGGCGTCAATATTTTGGCCACTCAAGGCGAGGAGCTTAGGACACATATGACCGCATTAGCTGCATGCTGAGAGCGATTAACCCGGGTTTCACTGGTTTCTTTTTTTTTTTTTTAAGCGCTTGTTGATCAGCTGTTCTCTTTTTTTTTTTCTTTCCCTCAAGCTGTTTTTCCACCTCTCAAGAGAACGCGTCTTCACGGAGGACCGAGCCCGTTTCTACGGCGCGGAAATAGTCTCTGCACTGGAGTACCTGCACTCCCGGGACGTGGTGTACAGGGACATTAAGGTACCAGCCTGGCAGCAGCAGCGTCCGTAAGCGGTGCCTTTGCCCTGCCTTAGCCCCGGCGCAATTTTAATCTTCCTGGGCTGGTGTTTGGGGGTGTGGAGTCACTCCCCGCTCCCGTAAAAATCACCCTGAGGGGCCTCAAAGGGTTTCAGCCGGCCGACGTTGCCGCCTTTCTCTGCTCCCGCTCGCTGTGGGTGGCGAAGAGCTGCTCTCCGCCCGGGGCTGGGGATGTTTTCGCAGGCGTTGGTGCAGGAGGGAGGGCGGGAGCTCGGCTTGAACCTGCCCTGCAGGGAGGTGTCACCCTCGTCCCCATCACGCGGCGACAGATTGAGACCCAGCCATCCGATGGAGCCTTTTGGGGAGCAGCATCCCGCTCCTGTGCTCCTGACTTCGCTCAGCTCCAGACCTTTTCTCCCACCTGTCTGCTTTTTTTTTTTTTCCAGCTGGAAAACCTCATGCTGGACAAAGACGGCCACATCAAAATCACCGACTTTGGGCTCTGCAAGGAAGGCATCACAGATGGAGCCACCATGAAGACCTTCTGTGGCACTCCTGAGTACCTGGCTCCGGAGGTACTTAAAGCATTCCCGCAGCCGGGCTTTCCTCCAAACTCTTGTGCCAAGGAGGTTTTTCCGTGGAGGTTACTCCCAAAGTGCAGGATGGCAGTGGTTCAGCAGGGGCTTTTCCAAATGCTTGGGTTGCAGGAGTGGTTGGATCTAGAACGAGTTTCCCTTCTCCCTCCTCGTGTTGCCGCCTGGTTCTTCGGCCTCGTCGGCACCATACTCTCCATCTTCCCCCACGCAGGTCCTGGAGGACAACGATTACGGCCGCGCTGTGGACTGGTGGGGCCTGGGGGTCGTCATGTACGAGATGATGTGCGGCCGCCTCCCCTTCTACAACCAGGACCACGAACGCCTCTTCGAGCTGATCCTCATGGAGGAGATCCGCTTCCCTCGTACCCTCAGCCCCGAGGCCAAATCCTTGCTGGCTGGGCTGCTCAAGAAGGATCCCAAACAGAGGTGAGGATCCGCCGGGGATGGACGGGGGGCGGAACCGCAGCGCTGCCGGCAGTTCCGGACACGCTTCTCTGTGCCTGCAGGCTCGGCGGAGGTCCCAACGACGCCAAGGAGGTGATGGAGCATCGCTTCTTCGCCCCCATCAACTGGCAGGACGTGGTTCAGAAGAAGGTAGGGAGGGAAGGGAGTGCTTGGAGGGGGTGAAGGGGCCGGCGGGCACTCGGCACGCTGCCGGCGAGCGACTTTCTCCTGGTCTCTGTCAGCTGGTCCCGCCCTTCAAGCCCCAAGTGACGTCCGAGATCGACACACGGTATTTCGACGATGAATTCACCGCCCAATCCATCACCATCACCCCACCAGATCGCTGTGAGTGCCAACGCCACCCAGAAATGGGGACCCTTTTGTCACCTATACCCCTCCTCATTTTCCTGTCACCATCGGGGTGGCGGGTGTCACCTGAGGGGCTGGTGGCATTGCTGTCACACCTCTGTAAAAGCTCAGGGTCCCTCTGGCTGCCCTGCAGAGGTCTTGGGGCAGTTTTGGTGGTGTCTCTGCCGCGGGAGGGAGCGGGGAAGCTTGTGAACAGGCCGGGGAGGCTTCGTCAGCGTCTCCCTCACCCTCAAACCCGTCCCCGTCCCTGCAGATGACAACATGGGCTCCCTGGAGAACGACCAGCGGACGCACTTCCCCCAGTTCTCCTACTCTGCCAGCATACGGGAGTAACCGGCAGCAGCAGGATTCGGCCTCCGAGGAGGAGGAGGAGGAGGGTTTGGGGGTTCACCCGCGGCGGGGGGGGGGGCATTTCTCTTCTGTGCCCAGCAGAAGGGGGGCGGGACGCTGCGGCTCGCCGGCCTTGCGCCGCGGCGCCTTTCGGAAGCCATACCCCTACCAAGTGCTCTTGCACCGAGCCGTGCCTCCTGCCCCTAGCCTAGGACTGCTTTGATTTTAATTATTATTATTTTTATTTTTTAAACTCCTAGAAGTGCTCGCAGCTTTTTAAACCAACCCCCACTTCCCCACAACTGTGGCCTTGACCCTCCCCGGCAGCTCGGCCAGCCCTCCGCCCAGTAAAACCCACTGCTCCCAGTTGGGGAGAAGCTGTTTCCACAGCAGAAGGGAGGAAAAAACCCCCCCCCGTGGCTGGGATCCGATGCCGGCTGCCCCAGGAGTGGGGGACAAGAGGGCAGGACCCCCCTGAGACTGTGGGGGACACACCTCGGCCCCTCACATCCTCCCGGCTCTGCTTCGAACTGAACCTGCGGTGACCGAAAACCAACCGTACCCCCGAATCGGCGCCTCGGCGGAGGAGAGCGCCTCGACCGGCGCGGCCCTAAGGAAAACACGATCCTAAAAGCAATAGTTTGGCTTCTCTGGTGCCTTAAAGCCAGGAGCCGCGGTGATGCCGGGCTCCGGCATCCTCGGTGGATGATGGCGTCACCGGAACCAGCGCGGTGTGGCAGAGGGACGAGGCTTTTGTCACCGCGCCGCCAGCTTGGCTGCCAGCGCCAGGACTGGGTTTCCTCCGGCGCGCGCCATTGTCGGCGATGGATCCACACCCGACGGACATGCTGTGGATGCCTTTCGGTAGAGGCCACCGTCACCGGCTCCAGACCCTGCCGGTGTGGCACAACGCCAGTGGGACCCGGTGCCCACCTTCACCGCAGCACCCGTGCCAACGAGCCAGGCCAGTGCCAAGCTGGACTTGCCGCCTGGCGTCTCCTGGCGCAGCTGACACCGGGGCCGCGGTTTGGAGGTAGGAATTTGGCACTTGGTGCCGCTTCCCCGCAGGGAGGAACCGAGAAAAGTCACTTTTTCTTACTTCGTTCCTAGTTGCCCAAATTCAGTTGAATTAACTTAAAAATATCAGAGCAGGGCAGGGGAATGAGACCCCTCGACAAGGCGGCAGGGGGCACGGTGGCCCGGCATCCCTGGCGTGGTGGCAGCGGCCAGGCGGCAGCTCTCACCTGCCCTCGTCTTTGTACGGTACAATCAATAAAATTGAGGTTTTTTTGTTCTTTCTTCCTTTTTTGGAGGAATCGGGCTCTTGGGCTCCTGTGGGGAGGGGGAGGCCAAGGGGCCCAGCGGAGCCCCCGAGGGGCCCAGGCATGGCTCCAGCTGGTCCCCCCTGGCCCAAGTGGAGCTCCCCGGGGTGCCGAAGGGCCCCAATAGTGCTCCTTGGGGTCCCTAAAGACCCCAGTAGTGATCCCCGGGGTCCCAAAGGGCGCAACAGAGATCCCCGGGGTCCCGAAGGACCCAGTAGTGCTCCCCAGGGTCCCGAAGGACCCCAGTAATGATCCCCAGGGTCCCGAAGGACCCCAGTAGTGCTCCACGGGGTCCCGAAGGGCCCCAATAGTGATCCCCGGGGTCCCTAAAGACCCCAATAGTGCTCCCCGGGGTCCCAAAGGACCCCAACAGAGATCCCCGGGGTCCCTAAAGACCCCAATAGTGCTCCCCAGGGTCCCAAAGGACCCCAGTAGTGATCCTTGGGGTCCCTAAAGACCCCAATAGTGCTCCCCAGGGTCCCAAAGGACCCCAGTAGTGATCCCCGGGGTCCCTAAAGACCCCAATAGTGCTCCCTGGGGTCCCGAAGGGCCCCAATAGTGATCCCTGGGGTCCCTAAAAGGACCCCAATAGTACTCCTTGGGGTCCCTAAAGACCCCAGTAGTGATCCCTGGGGTCCCAAAGGGGTACAACAGTGATCCCCGGGG
This sequence comes from Puffinus mauretanicus, assembly GCA_023333565.1. Lineage (NCBI taxonomy): Eukaryota > Metazoa > Chordata > Aves > Procellariiformes > Procellariidae > Puffinus > Puffinus mauretanicus. The sequence continues at coordinate 7,329 of JAJKFH010002887.1, read as the reverse complement.
TCCCGAAGGACCCCAGTAGTGCTCCCCAGGGTCCCAAAGGACCCAAATAGTGATCCCCAGGGTCCCTAAGGACCCCAATAGTGCTCCCCGGGGTCCCTAAAGACCCCAGTAGTGATCCCCGGGGTCCCAAAGGACCCCAACAGTGATCCCTGGGGTCCCTAAAGACTCCAACAGTGATCCCCAGGGTCCCTAAAGACCCCAATAGTGCTCCCCGGGGTCCCTAAAGACCCCAGTAGTGATCCCTGGGGTCCCAAAGGACCCCAACAGTGATCCCCGGGGTCCCGAAGGGCCCCAACAGTGATCCCCGGGGTCTCTCCGGGGTCCTGAAGGACCCCAATAGTGATCCCCAGGGTCTCTAAAGACCCCAGTAGTGCTTCCCAGGGTCCCAAAGGACCCCAGTAGTGCTCCTGGTCTCCCTAAGGACCCCAGTTCCGGGTGCCCTCCTGAGGGTCTTGGGGTGCTCCTGGGGGTTCTTGGGGTGCTCCTGGGAGTCTCTGGGTGCCCATGGGGTGTTCCTGGGGTCTTGGGTGTTCTAGGTGTCTCTGGGCACCCTTGGGGTCCCCCAATAGTGCTCCCTGGGGTCCCTAAAGGCCCCAGTAGTGCTCCCTGGTACCCCCAGTCACCCCAATAGCGCTCCCTGGGCTCTCTAATTGCCCTGGTGCTCCCTGGGATCTCTATTACGTGTCCCTGTACCCAGGGGTGTCCCCACGGCAGGTGACGGCACAGGACACAGCATTGGTCACCAAGCACTTTACTGGTGGCTCCCAGCAGGGCCCAGGGCTGCCCGGCGTCCCCAGGTGGGCTCAGGTTGGGGGTGATGGGGGTGACAGCGGGCTCAGAGCTGCAGGAACTCGGCCACGAAGGCGACCAGGATCTTGCACAGGTCCTCCACGGTGGGGGGGTGCAGGTTGTCCTCGGTGTCCTCGAGGGTGTGCCACACGCGTGGGAAGGGCGTGGGGATGAGGTGCAGCACGGGGACACCTGCGGGGACATGGAGCGGGAGGGACATGGGGGGGACACGCGTTCCTCTGGCACGTCAGCCCACAGGACCCCCCGAGTCGCCCACCCGGCTGCTTGCCCCGGCCACGCAGCGTGGGGACACGGGGACCGTGCGTCCCGGGGGACAGGGGGGAGGTGGGGACGTCACCTCGCTGGAGGAAGGGGACGTGGTCATCCTCGACGGGTCCCGGGGCTGGGCTGAGGCGGAAGAAGGGCTGGTCCTGGGTGGGGGCGTGCAGCAGCCCCAGCCGCCGCAGCCGCTGCTCTGCGCCAGGGACGTGGTGGGGACACGCTTGTGACACCCCTGGCCTCCTCCCTGTCCCCATCCCAGCATCCCCGGCCCGGCCCCGTTGCCATCGTTGTCCCAGCCCTGTGTCCCACCCTGCCGTCCATCCCTGTCCCCACCCCATCCCATCCCACCCGTCCCCATCCGTGTCCCCACGTCCCATCCCCAGCCCTGTCCCCACCCCATCCCCTTGTCCCCATCCCAACCCCATCCCCACCCCTGTGTCCCCGTCCCCATGTCCCACCAATGGCGACGAGGCGCAGGAACCAGTGGTGGGTGCGGGTGAAGTGGCTGTGGATGGCAGGGTGGGGGGCGCCCAGCAGGTCCAGCAGTACCAGCAGGCTCTGGGGACACCAGCATGGCCATGGGGACACCAGCACGGGGACACCGCAGTGCCACCACCCTCAGATGCTATAGGACTGTCCCAGCTGGGTCAACGCCATGCCACCACCCTTGGGTGCCACCAGACCATCCCAGCTGGGTCACCGCAGATGAGAGATGGGGACCGTCCCAGTTGGGCCAATGCCATGTCACCACACCTGGGTGCCATCGGATCAGCCCACCACCCTTGGCCATCATCCTTGGGTGCCATGGGACCATCCCAGCTGGGTCACGGCCACCAGACCACCCCACTGCCGTGCCACCACCCTTGGGTGCTACCAGACCCCCCCCCCTGCCGCAGCACCACCCTCAGGTGCCACCAGACCGCCCCCACTGCCGTGCCACCACCTTCAGGTGTCACCAGACCTCCCACACACGACCGCGCCACCACCTTCGGGTGCCACCAGACCACCCCACTGCCATGCCACCGCCCTCAGGTGCCACCAGACCCCCCCCACGCCGCAGGGCTTGGTGCCACTCACCATGGCGGTGATCTGGGTGCCGCGGGGCCCGTGGGGGGTGGTGGCCATACGTGCCGCCAGGTGCCGGGCGCCGTAGAGGGAGTCAGTGACGCTCCAGTCCCCGAAGGCCTCCTCCCCGTCCAGGAACAGCAGCTGCAGCGTCACCTCCGCGCCCTGCCGGGACCCCGGCGTCCGGCAGCGGGGAAGAGACCCTGGTGTCTGGGGGGAACCCAGGCAGCCGGGGGGGGACCCAGGTGGGGGACCCAGGTGGCCCGGGGGGGTGGGGTCAGGTGGGACGCAGGTGTCCTACGGGGGGGTGAGATGGACCTGGGTGTCCTGCGGGGGGGGTCTCTGGGGGGGTCCTGGGGGACCCAGGCACCTGGCGGGGTTTGGCGGGGACCCAGGCACCCTGGGAGGTCAGGGAGGGACCCAGGCACCCTGGAGGGGTCCCAGGGGGGTCTGGGGGACCCAGGCACCCTGGGGGTTTGCAGGACCCAGGCACCCTGGGGGTCAGGAGGGACCCAGGCATCCTCAGGGTCTGGGGGACCCAGGCACCCTGGGGGTTTGGCGGGGACTCCAGGCACCCTGGGAGGTCAGGGAGGGACCCAGGCACCCTGGGGTCAGGAGGACCCAGGCATCCTCAGGGGTCTGGGGGGACCCAGGCACCCTGGGGACCCAGGCACCCTGGGTCAGGAGGGACCCAGGCATCCTCAGGGTCTGGGGACCCAGGCACCCTGGGGTTTGGCGGGGACCCAGGCACCCTGGGGAGGTCAGGGAGGGACCCAGGCACCCTCGGGGGGTCCGGGGGGGACCCAGGCACCCTCGGGGGGGGGGGGTTGGCAGGGACCCAGGTACCCTGGGGAGGTCAGGGAGGGACCCAGGCATCCCCGGGGGGGTCCGGGGGGGACCCAGGCACGCTGGGGGGGGGTCTGGGGGGGACCCAGGAATCCTCAGGGGGTGAGGGAGGGACCCAGGCACCTGGGGGGGGTCAGGGAGGGACCCAGGCATCCTCGGGGGGTCAGGGAGGGACCCAGGCACCCTGGGGGGGGTCAGGGAGGGACCCAGGCACCCTGGGGGGGTCTGGGGCCCAGGGTCGCCCATCACCCACCCTGTCCTTGGCGCGCCGCAGGGGCCGGTCGAGGGCAGCTGCCAGCTCCAGGAGGATGGCGCAGGGCACGGCCGAGTCGGTGGCCCCCAAAAAGAGCCGCTGGCCGGGCCCGGGGGGCAAGACCTTGGTGTCGTAGTGACAGGCGAGGACCAGGCGGCGGGGGGCGGCGGGGGCCACCGTGGCCACCACATTGGTGAAGGTCACCGGCCCATGGGGAGTCGCCGCTTCGAAGGCGTCGAGCTCCAGGTGCCAGGCGGCCCCCAGGGCGCCCAAACACCCCACAATGTGCTGCGGGGACGAGGACCCCGGTGGATGCGCTGGCACCCTTGGGTGGGTGCGGTGGCACCCCGGGGTGGGGGAAGGAGGGTGGGGGGAGGTCTTACCTGGCGGGCGGTGCGGCTCCCGGGCCCCCCTGGCACCCGTTCCCGCAGGAGGGGCCGCAGGAAGGTGTCCCGCAGGCGGGGGGGATCCAGCAGCCCCAGCAGCGCCCGTAGAGCCGGTTCCGAGGGGGGGCCGGGGGGGGGCTGGGGGGGGGCTGTGTCAGTGTCTGGGGGCCCAGGGGAGTTTGGGGGTCCCTGGAGGGGTCTGGGGGTCTCCATGATGGGGTCTGGGGGGCTTTAGGGAGTTGGGTACCCTGGGGCGGGGGGCCCTGGGGGATGTTGGGGGACTCGGGGGGTGTCTGGGTGCCCCTGGAGGGGTCTGGGGTGCCCATGGATGCTTTGGGTGGTCTCATGATGGGGTCTGGGGGGGGCTTGGGGAGGGGGCTGAGGGCCTTTGGGGATGTTGGGGGTCCCCCGAGGGGTCTGAGGGGCCCTGGGGGAGGCTCTGGAGGCCCTGGGGGATGTTGGGGGTCCCTGGAGGGGTCTAGGGTGCCCATGGATGCTTTGGGTGCCCCCATGATGGGGTCTGGGGGGCCCTGGGGGGCTTGGAGAGGGGGCTGAGAGCCCTGGGGGATGTTGGGGGTCCCTGGAGGGATCTGGGGTGCCCATGGATGCTTTGGGTGCCCCCATGATGGGGTCTGGGGGGCCCTGGGGGGCTTGGGAGGTCTGAGGGGCCGGGAGGATGTTGGGGGGCCCTGGGGGGGGTCCGTTGGGTGCCTCCATGATGGGGTCTGGGGGACCCCAGGGGATTGGGGGATCCTGAGAGGGGCTGGGGGCCCCGGGGGAGAGCGGGGACATGCGGGGCACCCCCTCCCCGGGACCCCCCTCCCGGGGACCCCCCGGGACCTCCCCTCCCCGGTCCCCCCCCGCCGCTCACCGGGCCAGCGCCCCGTTCCCCGCCGGGCCAGGCGACGTAAAGGAGCGCGGCGGCAGCCGCCAGCGCCAGGAGCGGCAGCAGCGGCCGGGGGCAGCGGCGGGACCGCGGGCAGAGGCCGGGACCCGGCCCGGGGACCGGCACCGCCACCGGGCCGGGACCGGGACCCGAACCCCCGGGCCGGGGCCGGCGGGAGCCACCGGCGCCCTTCCGCATGGCGCGGGGGCGGGGCCTCGCTGGGGGCGGGGCCGCGGAGGGTGGTCGAGCGACGAGGAGGCCGCTGATAGGGTGTGGGGCGGGGCTTGCGCGCTAGGCCACGCCCCCTCCCCGAGGCGGGCTCCGGGCGGCAGCAAGGGCGCATGCGCCGTGGCGCGGGGCACACGTCGGCGCGCGCGCAGGCGCGTGCAGAAACGCGCCCGGGAGCGGGGACACGGCGGGGGGGCAGACCGTGACGTCACTCGCAATAGTGATGTCACTCTCAACGTGTGATGTCACCACGGATGTCACGCCAAGGCGGGGTGTCACCCGGATCAGGACATCGCCCCAGAGACGTCACCCGCGGTGGGGATGTCACCCCCGAGGGGACGTCACCCCCGAGAGGACATCACCCACGGGCACGTCACCACGGACAGGACGTCACCCCAGAGGGGCCACCACCCCCCACCGGGCTGATGTCACCTGCCATGGGGCCACCACCCCCCACGGGGCTGTCACCCTCCACGGGGCTGTCACCCTCCATGGGGATGTCACCCTCCATTGGGCTGTCACCCTCCTTGGGGCCGTCACCCCAGACAGCGATGTCACCCTCCATGGGGATGTCACCCTCCTTGGGGCCGTCACCCCAGACAGGGATGTCACCCTCCATGAGGATGTCACCCTCCTTGGGGCCACCACCCCCCACGGGACTGATGTCACCTTCCATGGGACCACCACCCCCATGGGGCTGTCACCCTCCTTGGGGCCGTCACCCCAGACGTGGCCGTCACACACACACCCCCCCCCATTTTGTTCCCTTCTCGTTTTTTTTCCTTCAAGTTTTGGGCTCGGACGATTTCTTTTTGTTGGTTTGTTGGTTTGTTTGTTTTCCACCTTCTCCTCCGCCCCTTCCAGCCACCGCCGCTGGCCAACCTCCGCCCTCCGTGTCCCCAAGAGCCGCCACCCTTCGTCCCTTCACCTGCCCTCGTCGCGGCGGGCGGCTGGGTGCACCCAGTTGTTATCGTGCAAGCCCACCCTGCAGCCGGGCGCCTCCTTGTCGGGTCTCCGGCAGCACATCCAGTAGGATCGGCCGTAAGGCAGGTCGTGGTGGTAGGGTTTGGGATGCCACCGGCAAAGGGACACGTCCCCCTTCTCATAATGCTTCTTGCACTGCTTGCAGGGGTCGTCGCGATAGAGGGGGTCGCGGTTCCAGCGGGAATCGGTGGCCTGCACCCCGAAGGTCTCGATGATGGATTTGAAGTAGTGGCAGGAGCACTTGAGGGCGGCCAGCGCTTGGGTGGGCAGGTAGCTGAAGATCTTCACCATGACGTGCTCCGGCAGCAGCAGCATGTACTGCCGGGGCTCCAGCAGCCGCTGGATCTTGAAGCGGATCTCCAAAAAGTCGTGGGAGACGTGACGGTAAAGCCGGCAGAGCGAGGGGTCGGGGACAGCCGACGGCTCCTCGCCGGTTTCCGCGTCCTCCGTCGGCGGCGTCTCCTCGGGGACAGGTAGGAGGAAGAGCTGCCCCGGCGGCGGGTCCTCCTGCGCCGCCGCCGGCAGCCGCACCGTCTCCTCCTTCATCTTCTTGGCGCTGTCCTTGCCGAAGAAGACGCATTGGTCCACCACCCCCGTCACCACCACGTCCACGTGGAAACCGGACGCACAATCCCGCGCCGCCGACCCCTCGCCGGTTCCTTCGCCTGTCTCCGGTTTGATGGCACTCGCCGAGCCCTCGCCGCACCCCATGTCCATGTCGGGGCCATCCCCGTCCCCTTTGGGCCCGGCGGTGGCCAGGAGGAACTCCACGTTGTTGGGCAGCGCGTCGCGGGACGGGCTGATCAGCTGGTAGAGGTCGCAGGTGATCTTGTCCTTGGCGCGACCGCCGGCATTGCCGGTGCCGCCGCTCGCCGTCCCGCAGCTCATAAAGACGCAATTGGGACGCCCGACAGCACCCGGTTCAGCCGCGGCGGCTCCGGCACGAGGCTCGCGCCCACTGGAGATGCGGAAGGCGATGCGCACCTCGCCGGGAGCTGGCGCCGCCGATGCCGCCGCGGCGGCGGCACATTCGGCGCCTGGGCGGCACAAGCCGTTGGGTCGGGTGCCGCCATGCTCCCGCTGCCGTGACTCGAAGTGGGCGACAGCTTCGGCCACCCGGCTGCAATCGGAACCGCCCGGCGCTTTGGTTTCACCGCCAGCCGCCTCCACGAAGACAACCGGGGCGGCGGGAGCGCCGCAGGGCCGGGGGAAGCTCTGCAACGCCAGCGCCGTCCTCTGCTCCACCAACGCCACCATCTCCGCCACCGACAGCAAGTCGGGGGCCTCGCCGGCAGCAGTGGACGGTTCGCTGGGACGCGGGCAAGCCGGGTCCCTGCCGCCGGTAGCCCACGCCGGGCTCGGTTTGCTCTTAGTGGGGTCGTGGCAGCGCCGGCGCCGCTTGGCTTTGGAGCTATCGCTGCCCCAGTTGCCCTTCACCTTCATGGTGCTGGCACGGCTGCCGGTGCCGCCGCCGCCGCTGCTGCCGCCGCACTGGTGCGCCACGAAGAAAGCCACCTTCTCCTTGGTGTTGCCCGGTTTGATGACGTACCACGTGTCCAGCAGCACCCGGCCTTCCTCCGCCGAGGCCGGGGCAGCCGGGGCGGCATCGG
>JAJKFH010000559.1:0-10390 GCA_023333565.1 Puffinus mauretanicus | reverse complement strand
ATTATGTTTATGCATTACAAGCCTAAAAAAATTCCCAATACTCTTAAAACAAACCACAACTGCAGTTCTGATTTGTGTGTGCTGGAGAGGGTGTGGAAAGACTGGAAAACAAAGAACTCGGAAAAAGCAGGGGTGGGGAACACTGATTTTTTCAAAACATGCCAAGATGATCTGTCAAGTTAGAGTTGGAATATGAGAGTGAATTGCCTGGCATGTGCAAGGACATGACATATACAGGAGACAACAGACATGGGAAAAGGAAAGGAGAAAACTCGAGAGGACTTAGTGGTGGGAAGTATCTTGCTTTAAAAGTAGCCTTTATACTGAGGGCATCTGAATCACAGCCATTGTCCATGCTCAGCCTTTCACACTGGAAGGACCTTTCCTCAAATATGTGGACTTGAAATCAAGGGTTACTTGTATGTTTGGGGATATCGTCAAACACTGAGCTGTGCTTTCTCTTTTAATAACGATGGAGGTGAAATTATCACCTGGAAGTTCATATATTCACACTATTCTTCTTATAAATCCTCACTGGTTCTTCCACAGTGAGAAAACAAAATAGGAGACAATATCCTTGCCATATCCAGATACACTGTTGGCCATACACAGACAGATGCAACGAGAATAACAAGCAAACGCTCACTCAAAATTCATACAGCCTTAATTCATGTCTGTAAAAGGGAACATCAAATTCCTCCACGTCCTTTGAAATAATAACTCAAGTAATCATGTGAAAAGTAGTGCACTGAAGGAACGTGTTTTTAGACTATTTGGGAAAAAAAAGGTAATTACCTTCTATTAAAATGTGTTGGGTTTTTTTTTAATTGGAACTTCCTTTTTTTTTAACTTGATGAATTCATCATGTTTACAGTTACCAGGTCAAACTGGGGAGGAGGCTTTACTGCTCCAGGTGTTGCAGTGATTGGAGGAGACTATTATATTGGCTCTGAACCCTTCTCAGCCAGACAGTAGCTTTCATCCAAGACCAAATCTGCACAGTCATTCATTTCAATAGCATTCTTTTACAGTTTTATTGTACTGTTGCTATGCTTGTATCAATAAATATTTCTAAATGACTTGACGATTTGCAGCTTTTTAAAGGGGTTAGTCAAAAGGAGCTGAATTCCAAGTTCCATTAACATGCTATGAACCTGACAAAGAGCACACAAAGGAATAAAGGTAAGAATTTAAAACTGATTTGCTTTACAGTCGTCCACTCTGGATGGTCTAAATCGAGCATAACAGCCACCAGGCAAAGTGCCCCAGGATTTTCTGTAACCTCTTAAGTCACCTGCTTTTTTACCAAAAGCAGGAGCTTTCCCACCCGCCATGTAGAAACTCATCATTGAGTTGACAACCTTAGGATCCACATCCTTCAAGTTTCTAAGCCACTATCCATCGTATTTGAGAAGCCGTGGCAGTCAGGTGAAGTTCCTGCTGACTGGAAAAGGGGAAACACAACCCCATTTTTAAAAAGGGAAAAAAGGAAGACCCAGGGAACTACAGGCCAGTCAGTCTCACCTCTGTGCCTGGGAAGATCATGGAACAGATCCTCCTGGAAGCTATGCTAAGGCACATGGAGGATAGGGAGGTGATTTGAGAAAAGCCAACATGACTTCACCAAGGACAAGTCCTGCCTGACCATCCTAATGGCCTTCTGTGATGGAGTGACTACATCAGTGGACATGGGAAGAGCTACAGATGTCGTCTGTCTGGACCTCTGTAAGGCCTTTGACACGGTCCCCCACAACATCCTTCCCTCTAAAATGGAAAGACTGGGTGGACTGTCCAATGGGTGAGCAACTGGTTGGATGGATGCATCCAGAGGGTAGTGGTCAACAGCTCAATGTCCAGATGGAGATCAGTGACAAACGGTGTCCCTCAGGGGTCCGTATTGGGACCGGTACTGTTTAATATTTTCATCAATGACATAGACAGTGGGATCAAGTGCACCCTCAGCAAGTTTGCAGATGACACCAAGCTGAGTGGTGTGGTTGACACACCTGAGGGATGGGATGCCATCCAGAGGGACCTGGACAAGCTCAAGAAGTGGGCCCATGTGAACCTCATGAGATTCAACAAGGCCAAGTGCAAGGTCCTGCACCTGGATTGGGGTAACCCCCAGCATCAGTACAGGCTGGGGGATGAAGGGATTGAGAGCAGCCCTGCTGAGAAGGACTTGGCAGTACTGGTGGATGAAAAGCTGGACATGAGCCGACAATGTGCGTTCGCACCCCAGAAGACCAACTGTATCCTGGGCTGCATCAAAAGAAGCATGGCCAGCAGGTCAGGGGAGGTGATTCTGCCCCTCCAGTCTGCTCTGGTGAGACCCCACCTGGAGTACTGCATCCAGCTCCGGAGCCCTCAGCACAAGAAAGGCATGGACCTGTTGGAGCTAGTCCAGAGGAGGGCCACAAAAATGATCAGGGGGTGGAATGCCTCTTCTATGAAGAAAGGCTGAGAGAGTTGGGGTTATTCAGCCTGGAGAAGAGAAGGCTTCGGGGTGACCTTATTGCAGCCTTTCAGTACTTAAAGGGGGCTTATAAGAAAGATGGCGGCAAACTTTTTAGCAGGGCCTGTTGCGATAGGACAAGGGAGAATGCTTTTAAACTAAAAGAGGGTAGATTTAGACTAGATATAAGGAAGGCATTTTTTACAATGAGGGTGGTGAAACACTGGAACAGGTTGCCCAGAGAGGTGGTAGATGCCGCATCCCTGGAAACATTCAAGCTTGGGTTGGACGGGGCTCTGAGCTCAACCTGATCTAGTTGAAGATGTCCCTACCCATGGCAGGGGGGGTTGGACTAGATGACCTTTAAAGGTCCCTTCCATCCCAAACTATTCTATGATTGTATGATCCTTAGTTATAATTTGACTCTATAGCAAAGAGAAAAAAAAGAAAAAGGAAAACATAGTAGATGTTAGAAACTAAATACTGCAATTTAAATGTCAGCGTTTTCATTTAATAGCCAAAAAATAATTCACACGATGAGAGAAAAAGAGCTTTTTAACCTCCTTGTGGTCGCTTTTACATTTTGCACAAATGTCAGTTTACACTTAGAAACAAACAACTGTATTAATGGTGAAACAATACAATGAATAATACCATCCAGTGAGTCCCCAGATATTTGAACACGAATCCTAAGAGGATATGTAGACTCATATTAAGAAAAGGGTATATCCCTGCCTTTCTGGATTGCTTGTAAAGCCAGTTCTTTCAACAGCCTTTATCCTCCACATGCCTTGACTAGATCGCTGTGGTGATAGATAGACTGCTGACAACGGATGAGTACTATGCCCTGGTTTCATTCAAAAGCTGACATTTAAAATGGTAACAGAGAAGACGCCTGAAATGAAAGAATGACTTTCTGTTTCTTCCTAAAGCTCATACTTTTGAGTCTATAAAAATAAACATTACTACTTTTAAATTCTTTTATAAAGTTGATTCCTGACAGTTTCTCACTTTCAGGGAATATACAACCAAGATATTCAAGAGATGTTTGCAAGAGCACCTGAAAGCTGAAGTCACTGCCATGCAGGTGTGATAAGCAACTGAATCAAACCCGTGCAGTTTAAAGGAACTTCAATACGTGAGTTCAGTTATCACTAACTGGAAATCATTTTAAAAGTAGTTGCTGGCATCAAGAAGTAAGTAAAATACGACTACTGATTAGTCAAAAGAATGAGCAACAGTATTAAAGCATGTGACAAATTTATAGATCTACAACATATGTCACACATATTTACTGAGATTAACTGATGATTGATAGAGCAAATTATATTCATCTTGCACTTTTAACTGCCCCATGGCACCTTGTGCCCACTGATCTTCATTAGTGTATGGTATAACACAAAGACTTTAAGCAATTGCAAAAAAAATTTTACTTATTTTCCTTTAAAGACTCACCTTGCTACACTGAAGACTAAGGCTTGCTACACTGAAGACTAAGGCTGCAAAAAACAAAGATATCTAGACTTGAGAAAAAACAGGTATATCCCCTGACAGCAGAATGATTAGATTTTATAATTTTTTTTGTTGTTTTTTTTTTCAAAATTTTCCTTTATTACTTCCCACAATCTTCTTCATACAGTCCTAAGATTCACTTTTCTATTACCTCTGTGTACCCCTATTTCTTCTCCATGTCAAAGATCTGAAGCTGTGTCCCAATTCATCAATCTTTAAAAACAGTATGTGACAGATGGTAACAAGAGACGGAAAAAATTTTCACCTTCATTTATACTAGATAAAGTTGACAACAATCAGGGCCTATCCTAATAATATTTGATCTCGTCTTATTCTAAGAGTTATATGGATTAAGAATCCGGAATGATATTGTTCAAAGCATGTTTCCTCACATTTACATAAAAATTATAAAAAAAAAAAAAAAAGAGGGAAAAATGAAAGACCACCAAAAAGCCAGCAGAACTGACTTGACAATGGAATTACTTGTTCCAGTTCTATTCAAAGACACAATGGAAAGGTAGATACAGATAAGCATTAATATCACTCTGAAGAGTGAGGATTACAGTTAGTGTAAGGGTTAAGGCACAGGGAGCCACAAAGCCTACAGCATCAGGGATACTGGAGCTGCACCTCAGCCTCAGCCACAAAATGCCACTACGGATACGGTTAGGGTTAGGATTCAGAGAACCACAAAGCCTACAGCTCCAGGGACACTGGGGCTGCAAAAGGCATGCCAAGGGGAGCACGGCGCTGCACCAACATTGATCCCTTCACACCTTTGTCATCTGGGCCACCCATGGAGCTGGGACCTCAGCCTCAGCACAACGATAGCAGTAGGGTTAGGGTTAGGGTTAAGGTTCAGAGAACCACAAAGCCTACAGCTCCAGGGACACTGGGGCTACAAAAGGCATGCCAAGGGGAGCACGGCGCTGCACCAACATTGATCCCTTCACACCTTTGTCATCTGGGCCACCCATGGAGCTGGGACCTCAGCCTCAGCCCAATGATGCAAGTAGGGTTAGGGTTAGGGTTAGGGTTCAGAGAACCACAAAGCCTACAGCTTCAGGGACACTGGGGCTGCAAAAGGCAGACCAAGGGGAGCACGGTGCTGCACCAACATTGATCCTTCCACACCTTTCATCTGGGCCACCCATGGAGCTGGGACCTCAGCCTTCAGCACAACGATACCAGTAGGGTTAGGTTAGGGTCAAGGTTCAGAGAACCACAAAGCCTACAGCTTCAGGGACACTGGGGCTGCAAAAGGCAGACCAAGGGGAGCACGGTGCTGCACCAACATTGATCCCTCCACACATTTCATCTGGGCCACCCATCGAGCTGGGACCTCAGCCTCAGCACAACGATACCAGTAGGGTTAGGGTTAGGGTTAAGGTTCAGAGAACCACAAAGCCTACAGCTCCAGGGACACTGGGGCTGCAAAAGGCATGCCAAGGGGAGCACGGCACTCCACCAACATTGATCCCTCCACACATTTCTTATCTAGACCACCCACGCTGCTGGGGACCTCAGCCCCAGCCACAAAATGCCACTACGGTTAGGGTTAGGATTCAGAGAACCACAAAGCCTACACCACCAGGGACACTGGGGCTGCAAAAGGCATGCCAAGGGGAGCACGGCGCTGCACCAACATTGATCCCTTCACACCTTTGTCATCTGGGCCACCCATGGAGCTGGGACCTCAGCCTCAGCGAATGATGCAAGTAGGGTTAGGGTTAGGGTTAGGGTTCAGAGAACCACAAAGCCTACAGCTTCAGGGACACTGGGGCTGCAAAAGGCAGACCAAGGGGATCACGGTGCTGCACCAACATTGATCCTTCCACACCTTTCATCTGGGACACCCATGGTGCTGGGAACTTGAGCCTCAGCCACAAAATGCCACTAGGGTTAGGGTTAGGGTTAGGATTCAGAGAACCACAAAGCCTACAGCTCCAGGGACACTGGGGCTGCAAAAGGCATGCCAAGGGGAGCACGGCGCTGCACCAACATTGATCCCTTCACACCTTTGTCATCTGGGCCACCCATGGAGCTGGGACCTCAGCCTCAGACCAACGATGCAAGTAGGGTTAGGGTTAGTGTTCAGAGAACCACAAAGCCTACAGCTTCAGGGACACTGGCGCTGCAAAAGGCAGACCAAGGGGAGCACGGCGCTGCACCAACATTGATCCCTTCACACCTTTGTCATCTGGGCCACCCATGGAGCTGGGACCTCAGCCTCAGCGAATGATGCAAGTTGGGTTAGGGTTAGGGTTAGGGTTCAGAGAACCACAAAGCCTACAGCTTCAGGGACACTGGGGCTGCAAAAGGCAGACCAAGGGGAGCACGGTGCTGCACCAACATTGATCCTTCCACACCTTTCATCTGGGCCACCCATGGAGCTGGGACCTCAGCCTTCAGCACAACGATACCAGTAGGGTTAGGTTAGGGTCAAGGTTCAGAGAACCACAAAGCCTACAGCTTCAGGGACACTGGGGCTGCAAAAGGCAGACCAAGGGGAGCACGGTGCTGCACCAACATTGATCCTTCCACACCTTTCATCTGGGACACCCATGGAGCTGGGAACTTGAGCCTCAGCCACAAAATGCCACTAGGGCTAGGGTTAGGGTTCAGAGAACCACAAAGCCTACAGCTCCAGGGACACTGGCGCTGCAAAAGGCATGCCAAGGGGAGCACGGCACTCCACTGACAGTGACCCCTCCACACCTTTCCTATCTGGGCCACCCACGTCGCTGGGGACCTCAGCCTCAGCCACAAAATGACAGTAGGGTTAGGGTTAGGGTTCAGAGAACCACAAAGCCTACAGCTCCAGGGACACTGGGGCTGCAAAAGGCATGCCAAGGGGAGCACGGCGCTGCACCAACATTGATCCCTTCACACCTTTGTCATCTGGGCCACCCATGGAGCTGGGACCTCAGCCTCAGCCCAACGATACAAGTAGGGTTAAGGTTAGGGTTAGGGTTCAGAGAACCACAAAGCCTACAGCTTCAGGGACACTGGCGCTGCTAAAGGCATGCCAAGGGGAGCACGGCACTCCACCAACATTGACCCCTTTACACCTTTGTCATCTGGGCCACCCATGAAGCTGGGACCTCAGCCTCAGCACAACGATACCAGTAGGGTTAGGGTTAGGGTTAAGGTTCAGAGAACCACAAAGCCTACAGCTCCAGGGACACTGGCGCTGCAAAAGGCATGCCAAGGGGAGCACGGCGCTGCACTAACATTGATCCCTTCACACCTTTGTCATCTGGGCCACCCATGGAGCTGGGACATCAGCCTCAGCACAACGATACGAGTAGGGTTAGGGTTAGGGTTAAGGTTCAGAGAACCACAAAGCCTACAGCTCCAGGGACACTGGGGCTGCAAAAGGCATGCCAAGGGGAGCACGGCGCTGCACCAACATTGATCCCTTCACACCTTTGTCATCTGGGCCACCCATGGAGCTGGGACCTCAGCCTCAGCCCAACGATACAAGTAGGGTTAAGGTTAGGGTTAGGGTTCAGAGAACCACAAAGCCTACAGCTTCAGGGACACTGGCGCTGCAAAAGGCATGCCAAGGGGAGCACGGCACTCCACCAACATTGACCTCTTCACACCTTTGTCATCTGGGCCACCCATGGAGCTGGGACCTCAGCCTCAGCACAACGATACCAGTAGGGTTAGGGTTAGGGTTAAGGTTCAGAGAACCACAAAGCCTACAGCTCCAGGGACACTGGGGCTGCAAAAGGCATGCCAAGGGGAGCACGGCGCTGCACCAACATTGATCCCTTCACACCTTTGTCATCTGGGCCACCCATGCTGCTGGGGACCTCAGCCTCAGCCCAACGATGCAAGTAGGGTTAGGGTTAGGGTTTGGGTTCAGAGAACCACAAAGCCTACAGCTCCAGGGACACTGGGGCTGCAAAAGGCATGCCAAGGGGAGCGCGGCACTCCACTGACATTGACCCCTCCACACCTTTCCCATCTGGGCCACCCACGGCACTGCTGGGAACTTCAGCCTCAGCCACAAAATGACAGTAGGGTTAGGGTTAGGGTTCAGAGAACCACAATGCCTACAGCTCCAGGGACACTGGGGCTACAAAACGCATGCCAAGGGGAGCACGGCGCTGCACCAACATTGATCCCTTCACACCTTTGTCATCTGGGCCACCCATGGAGCTGGGACCTCAGCCTCAGCGAATGATGCAAGTAGGGTTAGGGTTAGGGTTAGGGTTCAGAGAACCACAAAGCCTACAGCTTCAGGGACACTGGGGCTGCAAAAGGCAGACCAAGGGGAGCACGGTGCTGCACCAACATTGATCCTTCCACATCTTTCATGTGGGAGACCCATGGTGCTGGGAACTTTAGCCTCAGCCACAAAAAGTCACTAGGGCTAGGGTTAGGATTCAGAGAACCACAAAGCCTACAGCTCCAGGGATACTGGGGCTGCAAAAGGCATGCCAAGGGGAGCGCGGCACTCCACTGACATTGACCCCTCCACACCTTTCCCATCTGGGCCACCCACGTCGCTGGGGACCTCAGCCTCAGCCACAAAATGCCACTAGGGTTAGGATTCAGAGAACCACAAAGCCTACAGCTCCAGGGACACTGGGGCTGCAAAAGGCAGACCAAGGGGAGCACGGCGCTGCACCAACATTGATCCCTTCACACCTTTGTCATCTGGGCCACCCATGGAGCTGGGACCTCAGCGAATGATGCAAGTAGTGTTAGGGTTAGGGTTAGGGTTCAGAGAACCACAAAGCCTACAGCTTCAGGGACACTGGGGCTGCAAAAGGCAGACCAAGGGGAGCACGGTGCTGCACCAACATTGATCCTTCCACACCTTTCATCTGGGACACCCATGGAGCTGGGAACTTGAGCCTCAGCCACAAAATGCCACTAGGGTTAGGGTTAGGGTTAGGATTCAGAGAACCACAAAGCCTACAGCTCCAGGGACACTGGCGCTGCAAAAGGCATGCCAAGGGGAGCACGGCACTCCACCAACATTGACCCCTCCACACCTTTCCCATCTGGGCCACCCACGGCGCTGCTGGGGACATCAGCCTCAGCCACACAATGACAGTAGGGTTAGGGTTAGGGTTCAGAGAACCACAAAGCCTACAGCTCCAGGGACACTGGGGCTACAAAAGGCATGCCAAGGGGAGCACGGTGCTGCACCAACATTGATCCTTCCACACCTTTCATCTGGGACACCCATGGTGCTGGGAACTTGAGCCTCAGCCACAAAATGCCACTAGGGCTAGGGTTAGGATTCAGAGAACCACAAAGCCTACAGCTCCAGGGACACTGGGGCTGCAAAAGGCATGCCAAGGGGAGCGCGGCACTCCACTGACAGTGACCCCTCCACACCTTTCCTATCTGGGCCACCCACGTCGCTGGGGACCTCAGCCTCAGCCACAAAATGACAGTAGGGTTAGGGTTAGGGTTCAGAGAACCACAAAGCCTACAGCTCCAGGGACACTGGCGCTGCAAAAGGCATGCCAAGGGGAGCACGGCGCTGCACCAACATTGATCCCTTCACACCTTTGTCATCTGGGCCACCCATGGAGCTGGGACCTCAGCCTCAGCCCAACGATACAAGTAGGGTTAAGGTTAGGGTTAGGGTTCAGAGAACCACAAAGCCTACAGCTTCAGGGACACTGGCGCTGCAAAAGGCATGCCAAGGGGAGCACGGCACTCCACCAACATTGACCCCTCCACATCTTTCCCATCCACTCCATGAAGCTGGGACCTCAGCCCTGGCACAACGATACCAGCAGGGTTAGGGTTAGGGTTAAGGTTCAGAGAACCACAAAGCCTACAGCTCCAGGGACACTGGGGCTGCAAAAGGCAGACCAAGGGGAGCACGGTGCTGCACCAACATTGATCCTTCCACACCTTTCATCTGGGACACCCATGGTGCTGGGAACTTTAGCCTCAGCCACAAAATGCCACTAGGGTTAGGGTTAGGATTCAGAGAACCACAAAGCCTACAGCTCCAGGGACACTGGGGCTGCAAAAGGCATGCCAAGGGGAGCACGGCACTCCACCAACATTGACCCCGCCACACCTTTCCCATCTGGGCCACCCATGGAGCTGGGACCTCAGCCTTCAGCACAACGATACCAGTAGGGTTAGGTTAGGGTCAAGGTTCAGAGAACCACAAAGCCTACAGCTTCAGGGACACTGGGGCTGCAAAAGGCATGCCAAGGGGAGCACGGTGCTGCACCAACATTGATCCTTCCACACCTTTCATCTGGGACACCCATGGTGCTGGGAACTTGAGCCTCAGCCACAAAATGCCACTAGGGCTAGGGTTAGGATTCAGAGAACCACAAAGCCTACACCTCCAGGGACACTGGGGCTGCAAAAGGCATGCCAAGGGGAGCACGGCACTCCACCAACATTGACCCCTCCACACCTTTCCCATCT
>JAJKFH010001011.1:0-10535 GCA_023333565.1 Puffinus mauretanicus | reverse complement strand
TTGATTCGTGGCTATCTCAGTGCCAAGCCCCATGTGGAGGGTGGCCGCTTCGGAGCTTTGCCCTGATGAGGGGAAGCGATATATCGAGGATAAGTGGGAGAACAGAGAGAGAGCCCCGGATTTGGTGGGGCTCTCAAGGCAAGGTGAGGGCCAGCATCAGCCTTGGTTCCTGGCTACTTCAGTGCCTAGCCCCATGTGGTCGGTGGCCACTTCGGAGCTTGGCCCTGATGAGGGTATGGGATATGTCGAGGCTAAGTGGGAGAACAGAGACAGAGCCCCCGTGTTGGTGGGGCTGCGAAGGGATCGTGAGGGCCAGCATCAACCTTGATTCCTGGCTATCTCAGTGCCAGCCCCATGTGGAGAATGGCCGCTGCGCAGCTTTGCCCTGATGAGGGGAAGGGATATGTCGAGGCTAAGTGGGAGAACAGAGATAGAGCCTCGGATTTGGTGGGGCTAAAGGCAAGGTGAGGGCCAGCATCAACCTTGATTTCTGGCTCCCTTAGTGCCAAGCCCCATGTGGAGTGTGGCCGCTTCAAAGCTTTGCCCTGATGAGGGGAAGGGATATGTCGAGGCTAAGTGGGAGAACAGAGACAGAGCCCCGGTGTTGGTGGGGCTGCGAAGTGATCGTGAGGGCCAGCATCAACCTTGATTTCTAGCTCCCTTAGTGCCTAGCCCCATGTGGAGTGTGGGTCAGCTGAGCTGGGTCCCGGGTGAGGGTCAGGGCTTAGGTTGAGGTTAGGTGGAGAACAGACAGAGAGCCCCGTGCTGGTGAGGATTGCCAAGGAAGGGAGACCAGCATCATCCGTGAGTCCTGGCTATTCAGTGCCAAGCCCCATGTGGAGGGTGGCCGCTTCGGAGCTTTGCCCTGATGAGGGGAAGGGATATATCGAGGATAAGTGGGAGAACAGAGAGAGAGCCTCGGATTTGGTGGGGCTCTCAAGGCAAGGTGAGGGCCAGCATCAGCCTTGGTTCCTGGCTACTTCAGTGCCTAGCCCCATGTGGTCGGTGGCCACTTCAGAGCTTGGCCCTGATGAGGGTATGGGATATGTCGAGGCTAAGTGGGAGAACAGAGACAGAGCCCCGGTGTTGGTGGGGCTGCGAAGGGATCGTGAGGGCCAGCATCAACCTTGATTCCTGGCTATCTCAGTGCCAGTCCCATGTGGAGAATGGCCGCTGCGCAGCTTTGCCCTGATGAGGGTAAGGGATATGTCGAGGCTAAGTGGGAGAACAGAGACAGAGCCCCTGATTTGTGTGGGCTACTAAGGCAGGAGGGCCGGCATCAACCTTGATTCCTGGCTAGCTCAGTGCCAAGCCCCATGTGAGAATGGCCGCTGCGAAGCTTTGCCCTGATGAGGGAAGGGATATGTCGAGGCTAAGTGGGAGAACAGAGACAGAGCCCCTGTGTTGGTGCGGTTACAAAGGAAAGGTGAGGGCCAGCATCAGCCTTGATTCCTGGCTCTCTCAGTGCCAAGCCCTATGTGGAGAATGGCCGCTGCGGAGCTTTGCCCCGATGAGGGGAAGGGATATGTCGAGGCTAAGTGGGAGAACAGAGACAGAGCCCCGGTGTTGGTGGGGCTGCGAAGGGATCGTGAGGGCCAGCATCAACCTTGATTCCTGGCTATCTCAGTGCCAGCCCCATGTGGAGAATGGCCGCTGCGCAGCTTTGCCCTGATGAGGGGAAGGGATATGTCGAGGCTAAGTGGGAGAACAGAGACAGAGCCCCGGTGTTGGTGGGGCTGAGAAGGGGCTGCCAAGAGACCGTGAGGGCCAGCATCAGCCTTGGTTCCTGGCTACTTCAGTGCCTAGCCCCATGCGGTCGGTGGCCCCTTGGAGCTTGGCCCTGATGAGGGTCAGGGCTAGGTTGAGGTTAGGAGGGAGAACAGACACAGAGCCCCGGTGTTGGTGGGGCTGCCTAGGGTCTGCATACGGAAGGTGAGGGCTAGCATTAGCCTTGATTCGTGGCTATCTCAGTGCCAAGCCCCATGTGGAGGATGGCCGCTTCGGAGCTTTGCCCTGATGAGGGGAAGGGATATATCGAGGATAAGTGGGAGAACAGAGAGAGAGCCTCGGATTTGGTGGGGCTCTCAAGGCAAGGTGAGGGCCAGCATCAGCCTTGGTTCCTGGCTACTTCAGTGCCTAGCCCCATGTGGTCGGTGGCCACTTCGGAGCTTGGCCCTGATGAGGGTATGGGATATGTCGAGGCTAAGTGGGAGAACAGAGACAGAGCCCCGGTGTTGGTGGGGCTGCGAAGGGATCGTGAGGGCCAGCATCAACCTTGATTCCTGGCTATCTCAGTGCCAGCCCCATGTGGAGAATGGCCGCTGCGCAGCTTTGCCCTGATGAGGGTAAGGGATATGTCGAGGATAAGTGGGAGAACAGAGACAGAGCCTCGGATTTGGTGGGGCTACCAAGGCAAGGTGAGGGCCAGCATCAACCTTGATTTCTGGCTCCCTTAGTGCCAAGCCCCATGTGGAGTGTGGCCGCTTCGGAGCTTTGCCCTCATGAGGGGAAGGGATATGTCGAGGCTAAGTGGGAGAACAGAGACAGAGCCCTGGTGTTTGTGGGGCTGCGAAGTGATCGTGAGAGCCAGCATCAACCTTGATTTCTGGCTCCCTTAGTGTCAAGCCCCATGTAGAGTGTGGCCGCTTCGGAGCTTGACCCTGGTGAGGGTCAGGGCTAGGTTGAGGTTAGGTGGGAGAACAGACAGAGAGCCCCGGTGTTGGTGAGATTGCCAAGGAAGGGGAGACCAGCATCATCCGTGAGTCCTGGCTATTCAGTGCCAAGCCCCATGTGGAGGGTGGCCGCTTCGGAGCTTTGCCCTGATGAGGGGAAGGGATATATCGAGGATAAGTGGGAGAACAGAGAGAGAGCCTCGAATTTGGTGGGGCTCTCAAGGCAAGGTGAGGGCCAGCATCAGCCTTGGTTCCTGGCTACTTCAGTGCCTAGCCCCATGTGGTCGGTGGCCACTTCGGAGCTAGGCCCTGATGAGGGTATGGGATATGTCGAGGCTAAGTGGGAGAACAGAGACAGAGCCCCGGTGTTGGTGGGGCTCAGAAGGGGCTGCCAAGAGACCGTAAGGGCCAGCATCAGCCTTGGTTCCTGGCTACTTCAGTGCCTAGCCCCATGTGGTCGGGTGGCCCTTCTGAGCTTGGCCCTGATGAGGGTCAGGGCTAGGTTGAGGTTAGGTGGGAGAACAGACACAGAGCCCCGGGGTTGGTGAGGCTGCCAAGGAAGGGGAGCCCAGCATCATCCGCGAGTCCTGGCTATCTCAGTGCCAAGCCCTATGTGGAGGGTGGCCGCCTCGGAGCTTTGCCCTGATGAGGGTAAGGGATATGTCGAGGATAAGTGGGAGAACAGACACAGAGCCCCGGTGTTGGTGGGCTCTACAAGAAGGGGTGAGGGGGCCAGCATCAGCCTTGGTTCCTGGCTACTCTAAGTGCCTAGCCCCATGTGGTCGTGGTGGCCACTTCGAGCTTGGTCTGATGAGGGTATGGGAGCATGGGGCCGAGGCTAAGGGGAGAAATCAGACAGAGCCCCGTGTTGGTGGGCTAAGGATCGGAGAGGCCAGCATCAACCTTGATTCCTGGCTATCTCAGTGCCAGCCCCATGTGGAGAATGGCCGCTGCGCAGCTTTGCCCTGATGAGGGTAAGGGATATGTCGAGGATAAGTGGGAGAACAGAGACAGAGCCCCGGTGTTGGTGGGGCTACCAAGGCAAGGTGAGGGGCAGCATCAACCTTGATTTCTAGCTCCCTTAGTGCCAAGCCCCATGTGGAGTGTGGCCGCTTCGGAGCTTTGCCCTGATGAGGGTAAGGGATATGTCGAGGCTAAGTGGGAGAACAGAGACAGAGCCCCGGTGTTGGTGGGGCTCAGAAGGGGCTGCCAAGAGACCGTAAGGGCCAGCATCAGCCTTGGTTCCTGGCTACTTCAGTGCCTAGCCCCATGTGGTCGGTGGCCCCTTCGGAGCTTGGCCCTGATGAGGGGAAGGGATATGTCGAGGCTAAGTGGGAGAACAGAGACAGAGCCCCGGTGTTGGTGGGGCTGCGAAGGGATCGTGAGGGCCAGCATCAACCTTGATTCCTGGCTATCTCAGTGCCAGCCCCATGTGGAGAACGGCCGCTGCGCAGCTTTGCCCTGATGAGGGGAAGGGATATGTCGAGGATAAGTGGGAGAACAGAGAGAGAGCCTCGGATTTGGTGGGGCTACCAAGGCAAGGTGAGGGCCAGCATCAACCTTGATTTCTGGCTCCCTTAGTGCCAAGCCCCATGTGGAGTGTGGCCGCTTCGCAGCTTGGCCCTGGTGAGGGTCAGGGCTAGGTTGAGGTTAGGTGGGAGAACAGACAGAGAGCCCCGGTGTTGGTGAGATTGCCAAGGAAGGGGAGACCAGCATCATCCGCGAGTCCTGGCTATTCAGTGCCAAGCCCCATGTGGAGGGTGGCCGCTTCGGAGCTTTGCCCTGATGAGGGTAAGGGATATGTCGAGGCTAAGTGGGAGAATAGAGACAGAGCCCCGGTGTTGGTGGGGCTGAGAAGGGGCTGCCAAGAGACCGTAAGGGCCAGCATCAGCCTTGGTTCCTGGCTACTTCAGTGCCTAGCCCCATGTGGTCGGTGGCCACTTCGGAGCTTGGCCCTGATGAGGGTATGGGATATGTCGAGGCTAAGTGAGAGAACAGAGACAGAGCCCCGGTGTTGGTGGGGCTGCGAAGGGATCGTGAGGGCCAGCATCAACCTTGATTCCTGGCTATCTCAGTGCCAGCCCCATGTGGAGAATGGCCGCTGCGCAGCTTTGCCCTGATGAGGGGAAGGGATATGTCGAGGATAAGTGGGAGAACAGAGAGAGAGCCTCGGATTTGGTGGGGCTACCAAGGCAAGGTGAGGGCCAGCATCAGCCTTGATTTCTAGCTCCCTTAGTGCCAAGCCCCATGTGGAGTGTGGCCGCTTCGGAGCTTTGCCCTGATGAGGGGAAGGGATATGTCGAGGCTAAGTGGGAGAACAGAGACAGAGCCCCGGTGTTTGTGGGGCTGCGAAGTGATCGTGAGAGCCAGCATCAACCTTGATTTCTGGCTCCCTTAGTGCCAAGCCCCATGTAGAGTGTGGCCGCTTCGGAGCTTGACCCTGGTGAGGGTCAGGGCTAGGTTGACGTTAGGTGGGAGAACAGACAGAGAGCCCCGGTGTTGGTGAGATTGCCAAGGAAGGGGAGACCAGCATCATCCGTGAGTCCTGGCTATTCAGTGCAAAGCCCCATGTGGAGGGTGGCCGCTTCGGAGCTTTGCCCTGATGAGGGGAAGGGATATATCGAGGATAAGTGGGAGAACAGAGAGAGAGCCTCGAAGTTGGTGGGGCTCTCAAGGCAAGGTGAGGGCCAGCATCAGCCTTGGTTCCTGGCTACTTCAGTGCCTAGCCCCATGTGGTCGGTGGCCACTTCGGAGCTTGGCCCTGATGAGGGTATGGGCTATGTCGAGGCTAGGTGGGAGAACAGAGACAGAGCCCCGGTGTTGGTGGGGCTGAGACGGGGCTGCCAAGAGACCGTGAGGGCCAGCATCAGCTTGGTTCCTGGCTACTTCACTGCCTAGCCCCATGTGGTCAGTGGCCCCTTCGGAGCTTGGCGCTGATGAGGGTCAGGGCTACGTTGCGGTTACGACGGAGAACAGACAGAGAGCTCCAGTGTTGGTGGGGCTGCCTAGGTCTGCATAATGCTGCGAGGGCCAGCACAGCCTGATCTGGCCATCTCCAGTGCCAAGCCCCATGTGGAGGGTGGCCGCTTCGGAGCTTTGCCCTGATGAGGGGAAGGGATGTATCGAGGATAAGTGGGAGAACAGAGAGAGAGCCTCGAATTTGGTGGGGCTCTCAAGGCAAGGTGAGGGCCAGCATCAGCCTTGGTTCCTGGCTACTTCAGTGCCTAGCCCCATGTGGTCGGTGGCCACTTCGGAGCTTTGCCCTGATGAGGGTATGGGATATGTCGAGGCTAAGTGGGAGAAAAGAGACAGAGCCCCGGTGTTTGTGGGGCTGCGAAGGGATCGTGAGGGCCAGCATCAACCTTGATTCCTGGCTATCTCAGTGCCAGCCCCATGTGGAGAATGGCCGCTGCGCAGCTTTGCCCTGATGAGGGGAAGGGATATGTCGAGGATAAGTGGGAGAACAGAGAGAGAGCCTCGGATTTCGTGGGGCTACCAAGGCAAGGTGAGGGCCAGCATCAACCTTGATTTCTAGCTCCCTTAGTGCCAAGCCCCATGTGGAGTGTGGCCGCTTCGGAGCTTTGCCCTGATGAGGGTAAGGGATATGTCGAGGCTAAGTGGGAGAACAGAGACAGAGCCCCGGTGTTGGTGGGGCTCAGAAGGGGCTGCCAAGAGACCGTAAGGGCCAGCATCAGCCTTGGTTCCTGGCTACTTCAGTGCCTAGCCCCATGTGGTCGGTGGGCCCTTCAGACCTTGGCCCTGATGAGGGTCAGGGCTAGGTTGAAGTTAGGTGGGAGAACAGACACAGAGCCCCGGTGTTGGTGAGATTGCCAAGGAAGGGGAGACCAGCATCATCCGTGAGTCCTGGCTATTCAGTGCCAAGCCCCATGTGGAGGGTGGCCGCTTCGTAGCTTTGCCCTGATGAGGGGAAGGGATATATCGAGGATAAGTGGGAGAACAGAGAGAGAGCCTCGAATTTGGTGGGGCTCTCAAGGCAAGGTGAGGGCCAGCATCAGCCTTGGTTCCTGGCTACTTCAGTGCCTAGCCCCATGTGGTCGGTGGCCACTTCGGAGCTTTGCCCTGATGAGGGTATGGGATATGTCGAGGCTAAGTGGGAGAAAAGAGACAGAGCCCCGGTGTTTGTGGGGCTGCGAAGGGATCGTGAGGGCCAGCATCAACCTTGATTCCTGGCTATCTCAGTGCCAGCCCCATGTGGAGAATGGCCGCTGCGCAGCTTTGCCCTGATGAGGGGAAGGGATATGTCGAGGCTAAGTGGGAGAACAGAGACAGAGCCTCGGATTTGGTGGGGCTACCAAGGCAAGGTGAGGGCCAGCATCAACCTTGATTTCTAGCTCCCTTAGTGCCAAGCCCCATGTGGAGTGTGGCCGCTTCGGAGCTTGGCCCTGATGAGGGGAAGGGATATGTCGAGGCTAAGTGGGAGAACAGAGACAGAGCCCCGGTGTTGGTGGGGCTGAGAAGGGGCTGCCAAGAGACCGTAAGGGCCAGCATCAGCCTTGATTCCTGGCTACTTCAGTGCCTAGCCCCATGTGGTCAGTGGCCCCTTCGGAGCTTGGCCCTGATGAGGGTCAGGGCTAGGTTGAGGTTAGGAGGGAGAACAGACACAGAGCCCCGGTGTTGGTGGGGCTGCCTAGGGTCTGCATACGGAAGGTGAGGGCTAGCATTAGCCTTGATTTGTGGCTATCTCAGTGCCAAGCCCCATGTGGAGGGTGGCCGCTGCGCAGCTTTGCCCTGATGAGGGGAAGGGATATATCGAGGATAAGTGGGAGAACAGAGAGAGAGCCTCGAATTTGGTGGGGCTCTCAAGGCAAGGTGAGGGCCAGCATCAGCCTTGGTTCCTGGCTACTTCAGTGCCTAGCCCCATGTGGTCGGTGGCCACTTCGGAGCTTGGCCCTGATTAGGGTATGGGATATGTCGAGGCTAAGTGGGAGAACAGAGACAGAGCCCCGGTGTTGGTGGGGCTGCGAAGGGATCGTGAGGGCCAGCATCAACCTTGATTCCTGGCTATCTCAGTGCCAGCCCCATGTGGAGAATGGCCGCTGCGCAGCTTTGCCCTGATGGGGGGAAGGGATATGTCGAGGCTAAGTGGGAGAACAGAGACAGAGCCTCGGATTTGGTGGGGCTACCAAGGCAAGGTGAGGGCCAGCATCAACCTTGATTTCTGGCTCCCTTGCTGCCCCATGTGGAGTGTGGCCGCCTGGAGCTTGGCCCCAGGACAGCCAGCTAGTTGAGGCATAGGTGGGAGGCGACAGAGAGCCCCGGTGCTGGTGAGACTGCCAAGGAAGGGAGACCAGCATCATCCCAAGGAAGTCCTGGCTATTCACCGCTGCCCTTGGCGTGGAGGGTACCGAGCTTTGCCCTGATGAGGGTAAGGATAAGGTCGAGGCTATGGGGAGGTTCAGAGACAGAGCCCCGGCAAGTTGGTGGGCTGAGAAGGGCTGCCAAGAGATCCAAGCCAGCATCAGCCTTGGTTCCTGGCTACTTCAGTGCCTAGCCCCATGTGGTCGGTGGCCCCTTCGGAGCTTGGCCCTGATGAGGGTCAGGGCTAGGTTGAGGTTAGGAAGGAGAACAGACACAGAGCCCCGGTGTTGGTGGGGCTGCCTAGGGTCTGCATACGGAAGGTGAGGGCTAGCATTAGCCTTGATTCGTGGCTATCTCAGTGCCAAGCCCCATGAGGAGGGTGGCCGCTTCCGAGCTTTGCCCTGATGAGGGGAAGGGATATATCGAGGATAAGTGGGAGAACAGAGAGAGAGCCTCGGATTTGGTGGGGCTCTCAAGGCAAGGTGAGGGCCAGCATCAGCCTTGGTTCCTGGCTACTTCAGTGCCTAGCCCCATGTGGTCGGTGGCCACTTCGGAGCTTGGCCCTGATGAGGGGATGGGATATGTCGAGGCTAAGTGGGAGAACAGAGACAGAGCCCCGGTGTTGGTGGGGCTGCGAAGGGATCGTGAGGGCCAGCATCAACCTTGATTCCTGGCTATCTCAGTGCCAGCCCCATGTGGAGAATGGCCGCTGCGCAGCTTTGCCCTGATGACGGTAAGGGATATGTCTAGGCTAAGTGGGAGAACAGAGACAGAGCCTCGGATTTGGTGGGGCTACCAAGGCAAGGTGAGGGCCAGCATCAACCTTGATTTCTGGCTCCCTTAGTGCCAAGCCCCATGTGGAGTGTGGCCGCTTCGGAGCTTTGCCCTGATGAGGGTAAGGGATATGTCGAGGCTAAGTGGGAGAACAGAGACAGAGCCCCGGTGTTTGTGGGGCTGCGAAGTGATCGTGAGGGCCAGCATCAACCTTGATTTCTGGCTCCCTTAGTGCCAAGCCCCATGTGGAGTGTGGCCGCTTCGGAGCTTGGCCCTGGTGAGGGTCAGGGCTAGGTTGAGGTTAGGTGGGAGAACAGACAGAGAGCCCCGGTGTTGGTGAGGTTGCCAAGGAAGGGGAGACCAGCATCATCCGTGAGTCCTGGCTATTCAGTGCCAAGCCCCATGTGGAGGGTGGCCGCTTCGGAGCTTTGCCCTGATGAGAGGAAGGGATATATCGAGGATAAGTGGGAGAACAGAGAGAGAGCCTCGAATTTGGTGGGGCTACCAAGGCAAGGTGAGGGCCACCATCAGCCTTGGTTCCTGGCTACTTCAGTGCCTAGCCCCATGTGGTCGGTGGCCACTTCGGAGCTTGGCCCTGATGAGGGTATGGGATATGTCGAGGCTAAGTGGGAGAACAGAGACAGAGCCCCGGTGTTGGTGGGGCTGCGAAGGGATTGTGAGGGCCAGCATCAACCTTGATTCCTGGCTATCTCAGTGCCAGCCCCATGTGGAGAATGGCCGCTGCGCAGCTTTGCCCTGATGAGGGTAAGGGATATGTCGAGGATAAGTGGGAGAACAGAGATAGAGCCTCGGATTTGGTGGGGCTACCAAGGCAAGGTGAGGGCCAGCATCAACCTTGATTTCTGGCTCCCTTAGTGCCAAGCCCCATGTGGAGTGTGGCCGCTTCAAAGCTTTGCCCTGATGAGGGGAAGGGATATGTCGAGGATAAGTTGGAGAACAGAGACAGAGCCCCGGTGTTGGTGGGGCTACCAAGGCAAGGTGAGGGCCAGCATCAACCTTGATTTCTGGCTCCCTTAGTGCCAAGCCCCATGTGGAGTGTGGCCGCTTCGGAGCTTGGCCCTGGTGAGGGTCAGGGCTAGGTTGAGGTTAGGTGGGAGAACAGACAGAGAGCCCCGGTGTTGGTGAGACTGCCAAGGAAGGGGAGACCAGCATCATCCGCGAGTCCTGGCTATTCAATGCCAAGCCCCATGTGGAGGGTGGCCGCTTCGGAGCTTTGCCCTGATGAGGGGAAGGGATATGTCGAGGCTAAGTGGGAGAACAGAGACAGAGCCCCGGTGTTGGTGGGGCTCAGAAGGGGCTGCCAAGAGACCGTAAGGGCCAGCATCAGCCTTGGTTCCTGGCTACTTCAGTGCCTAGCCCCATGTGGTCGGTGGCCACTTCGGAGCTAGGCCCTGATGAGGGTATGGGATATGTCGAGGCTAAGTGGGAGAACAGAGACAGAGCCCCGGTGTTGGTGGGGCTGCGAAGTGATCGTGAGGGCCAGCATCAACCTTGATTCCTGGCTATCTCAGTGCCAGCCCCATGTGGAGAATGGTCGCTGCGCAGCTTTGCCCTGATGAGGGTAAGGGATATGTCGAGTCTAAGTGGGAGAACAGAGACAGAGCCTCGGATTTGGTGGGGCTACCAAGGCAAGGTGAGGGCCAGCATCAACCTTGGTTCCTGGCTACTTCAGTGCCTAGCCCCATGTGGTCGGTGGCCACTTCGGAGCTTGGCCCTGATGAGGGTATGGGATATGTCGAGGCTAAGTGG
>JAJKFH010003034.1:0-10236 GCA_023333565.1 Puffinus mauretanicus | reverse complement strand
CTTCTGAATAGAGTAACCGTGATTCGTGAGATTAAAACAACACATACCATCTACATCTTCACAGCCATGTCCTTGTGCTAATAATAGAAAATCAATGGCTGCCCGATTTTGTAAAACGGCATGGCGTAAACTGTCCATGTCTTGAGCCATTTCTGTCAAGATTTTAGTGGTCACGTTAGCTTGTTTCACCGACCAACATGCTAACTTCTTGAATTGAGCCAGCGCTTGCGCTGTGCCTATGTTAGGCACTAGGGAAGCAAATACATTGGCTGTGGTCGACCATAATTCTACATTATCGTTACAATCTGCTCGCAATTGATGTATAGATCTTTTGTGTCGATGTGTTGCTACTGTAGTTATATTGAGCCAACCTTGTCGGCTAACTGTGAGCAGAGTTAATTTACCTACATAACAAGGCCCTCCAAAGGCGTTCTTTGGAATGCCAGGCCATGCTCGATCCCCACAGATCAAAAAATATCCGGGGGGGAGAGCTTTGGCCGTATTGTTGTTCCACAAAGAGTTATTAGTCCCATGCATACTCCATCCATAAGCACTGAGTATTTCAGTAGCATTATAATTCCCACAATGTTGGTTTACTTCAAATCCTCTCGTAAAAGGAGAAACAACAGTCCAACCGGTGGTATTAACAAAAGGGTTGCTATCATCAATGCGGCTGTCTCTGCCCATCAGTGACAGAAAGGTCTGGGCTTGTGCAGCAAAGCGGCTAAATTTGCCAAACACAAAACACGTCTGAGTAGTAACGTTATCAGTTGCATTCCCAATTTTCTCTGACCCCAAAAGGTCAACTTCTTGGGGGTCCCAAGGAAGAGTGTGATTTAGGGCTCTTATTAGTTGTACCGAGCAATTTGCTGCAGTAACATTCACACAATTAACTGTTACAGACGTCCAATTATAAAAATCACTGGCAATAATTTCAGGAAAGCCTATCAAACATGTTTTAAAAGGTTCAGCCGCCGTAGCTGAACTCAGGCAAAAGTCTGTCGTCCCAATTTTATTAGCCCATGCCACCCACAAGTTCACACGGTTGGGCAACAGCATCGCTGGGACCAGTACAGGTAGAGTTACGCTGATCATCATCAGCAACGGCAGCTTTGGTCCAGCGGCTTGGAATCCACTTCGGCCCTGTGGGAGTAAGGACACACATATAACCTCTACCCATATACTTCACCTCTGCTGGACCTGTCCACAGTCCGGTTGCTGGATCTCTATACATAACAAAAACTGGCTTATCATCCTTGTTTTCTTTAGGACTGCTATGCACCCATGCTGGTGGTTTGTCCTGATCTGCAAAAATACATAGATGATTTAACACAAAAAGAGTCTTAGCAAGTCTTTCTTGTACATCTGAAATTTCCCTAAATTTTTGCAAATATTGTTTCAGTGTTTGATGTGCCCTTTCAATGATAGCTTGTCCCGTGGGTGAGTGTGGAATACCAGTAGTATGACATTTGGCAAAGACGTTTCATCTTGACGCTTACGTATGCAGGGCCATTGTCAGTTCTTAACGTCTGTGGCACTCCCATGACTGCAAAACAACTAGTCAAATGTCGCACTACGTGGAGCGCTCGCTCTCCTGTCTGTGCCGTGGCCCATATAAATTTGCTATAGGTGTCAATCGTAACATGTACATATTTCAATCTGCCAAAGTCAGCAACGTGAGTCACATCCATTTGCCACAATTCTCTGGCCTCGAGTCCTCTGGGATTCACTCCGATACCGAGACCAGGCCCATGGTGGCTACACGTAGGACAGGCCCGCACAATCCCCTTGGCTTCTTCTATGGTGATATTGAACTGTCGGTGCAAACCTCGTGCATTCTGGTGAAAAGCACTGTGTGCCTCTCGTGCCTTCACAAACTCATTCAGGGGAGCCGCCATGGACACGAGTTGGTCAGCGCGTGCATTCCCTTCTCCAAGTCCCTCAGACCACTTGTGGCTTCTGATATGTATAATACAATAAGATACCGTGCGTTGCTGTATGGCTGACTGCAGTTGTCGAAGTAACTCAAACAGTCGCAGGTTCTGTATTTCCTTGATTCGAGCGTCTTCAATGCGATTTACAATACCTGCTACATACATTGAGTCAGTTACTATGTTCAGTTCCTTATGCATCCATTGCAGGAATGACCAAACAACAGCAGCCAACTCTAATGTTCGTAGGGAATCACCTATTTCTGCTTGAAGGAGTTGGTGCTTCCACTGACCATCTTCGTGCCACGTTGCTGTCGCTTTTCGTGACCTTTTTCCTGCATCTGTGTATATTGTAACAGCATTTGATAGAGGCCGTTCACTGCGTTTCGGCCGCTCTACCCAATCATTATTGCTAATCCATTTTAACAAAGGTGCCTTTAGCGACTCCACTCTAATGTCCAGAGCCTCACTCAGTAGACTCAACTGCAATGCCGGTGATCTCTGCAACCACCACTCTAAATCTTGTCTACGTATTGGTAAATACACAAGATTTGGTTCTGTCCCGGTAATCTGTAAGATACGTGATCTCCCTTTCCGGATAATCTCCGCTAAAGTCTGTGTCTTTTCTTGAATTGTAGTCTTTGGTTGCATTCCAGTAAAGATCCATTCTAATACTCTCACAGTCTCCCCCTTTTTCTTTTTGCACTGTGTGAGTGCACCAATAAAATGTGTAGGGCCGTGCAAAATGGTCAAGTCCACAGGTAAGTCAGGGTCAATATGATCTACTGCCCGGTCAACGATGTGGGTACTAAGTTCTTGAATCATGGTCCTCTGCGCCTCTGTCAGTGTGACGATGCTAGCTGGATCGGTTCCTTTCAATAAGGGACGCAGGACCTCCAACTCATCATTTGTAATTCCTGCCACAGGGCGCAGCCATTGTAGGTCACCCAATAGTTTTTGTGCATCATTTAAGGTGCGAATCTCTGTTCAAATGGTTAGTTTCTGTGGGCTCACTTGTGATTCAGTGATGTTCCAGTCAAGATATTTCCACACCGGAGACCGCTGAATTTTTTCTACTGCTGTGACGAGATTCTTTGCTTGAAGCTGCTGTTGCAGAAATTTTTCTTGTTGCAGCGAAAAGGGTCGATCTTGTGCAAACAAGATATCGTCCATATAATGATAAATAATTGTTTGGGGCCATGCGTCTCGAACAGGCTGTAAAGCTGCATCGACAAACAATTGACACAAGGTGGGACTATTTTTCATGCCTTGAGGCAATACAGTCCATTCAAACCGCAGATCAGGCCCTTCCCTGTTGATGGCTGGTAAGGTAAAGGCAAATCTTTGGCTGTCATCGAGGTGCAGCTGAATCGTGAAAAAGCAGTCTTTCAGACCAATTATTAAAAGATGCCATCCTGTGGGCAACATGGCTGGATTTGGAAGGCCTGGTT
This sequence comes from Puffinus mauretanicus, assembly GCA_023333565.1. NCBI lineage: Eukaryota > Metazoa > Chordata > Aves > Procellariiformes > Procellariidae > Puffinus > Puffinus mauretanicus. The sequence goes on along the minus strand of JAJKFH010003034.1, from coordinate 6,854 downwards.
GCAGGGCTCCCATAGCTTGCATCTGTTGATTCACTGCCCTTAGATCATGAAGTAGTCGATACTTCCCGGATTTCTTCTTGATTACAAATATGGGTGTATTCCAGGGACTGGTAGAAGGTTTGAGGTGACCTAGCATCAGTTGTTCCTGCACCAACAGATGTGCTTGTTGTAGACTTTCCCTTTTCAACGGCCACTGCCCGATCCATACAGGCTCGTTTGTTAGCCACTTCAGTGGGATCAGGAAAGTCCACATGGCAGTGACCGTAGCTAAAAAGGTGGTTCCGTAGTAAGAATAACTCCTAATTGATTCAGCACATCTCGTCCAATAAGCGCGTTAACTCCCGTTGGTAGGGGCATAACTGTCACGTAAATTGATGCAATTCTCCCATCAATGACAATGTGTATTCTTTGTTGACTGCGCTGAACAGATGCCGTTCCTCCCACTCCTTCTACTCCACCTATTGCATTTTGCAAAGGCCAGTGATCAGGCCACTGGCTATTGGCGATGATGGTAATATCGGAACCCGTGTCTAAAAGTGCTGATAGCTGTTTTTTATCAGTTCCATGTAAAAGTGTAACGTGAGCGAGTGGGCGCTGTGTCATAGGAACAGTCAACATTGCCAGTCCTCCTGTAGATCCAAATCCACTTGATCCGCGAAATCGAGCGGTCTCTGCTGCCACCTGCTGGGTTAATTGTTGAATAGGTATAAGCTGGGCGATGCAGCTTCCCTTTGGGATATGAACAGGTGGGAAGCTTGTTTGTACAACTATATAGATCTCTCCCGTAAAGTCACAATCGATAACTCCAGGCAATATAAAAAATCCTTGGAGACCACTGGATGATCGCCCCGACAATAACGCTCCATGAGATTGTCCATTGATATTTATGGGTCCTTTAATTCCTGTGGCAATTTTTCGCAGCCGGTCGTCAATTAGCGTGACATCTACTGCTGTTGCCAGGTCCAGTCCGAGGCTCCCTCTGGTTGCTGGTTGAAGTTGGGTTGCTGGTCGAAGCTGGGCAACGGTGTCCGATTGCGCTGCACTATTGCTTGATCGGGGGCTGCCATCGGCCTGAAGGTGACCGGAGCTGCGATTGGTGTCGGCGCGCTGCAGCTCCTGGCGCTCGGTCTCCCGTTTCCCGGATGCCAGCAGACTGTAGTACTATGATTGCTCATTTGACAGTTCTGACACCACACTTGTGGCTCCCGGCACCGCCGGCATATATGTCCTAGGCGGCCACATCGGTAGCACCTATACACTCTCCGGCCAGTCGTATTGCTTAGGTAGGCATCCGGAGGCTTCAGTGGGGCAAGAGCTGCAAACGCCTGTCCCTGGGCTTTGACTAAATTTTCCCCTAGTTCTTTGATTGTCTCAACTAACATGGCTTGTGCTCCTACAGGCACTCTACTCATTCGATCTAACATAACTTCTATGCTAGCGTCTAAGGGTAGGGTGACAAGGATGCCCTTCGTATAAGTATTGCAATTCTCCAGTACACACTGTCTCAGTAAAGGTCCTTTCATAAAATCTGGCATATCTGTGCGGTCGATAGCGTCTGTGACTCTATCTACAAAAGACGCGAAATGCTCCTCTCTTCCTTGTTTTATTGACATATATGAGGGAGTAACTGGTGCAGTTTTAACTTTCTGCAAAGCTTCTCGTGCTAGCTTCATAGATTCTAATAACACGTCCAGGCCAGTTTGCATCTGTGCTTCTACAGAGGCAAAAGGACCCATACCCATTAATTGTTCTACAGTTACTCCAGCTAAACGATCATTTGGGGCTCGGGGCGAATGCACAGATATTTCACAAAGTCTTTGCCAGTGAGCCTGCCAAAGCAATTGTTGTGATTGCTTCAAAATAAGCCTCATTATGTTCTTAATATCTTCTGGACATAGCATTCTGCTACCCCAGATATAGTTTAGCATTTGCCTTGCAGGCTCGCTATGCACTCCCGAGTCATTAACTGTGTTTCGCAATTGATTTAATATTTTCCAATCTAGGGTCTCATGCATCCCAGCCATAGCCCCCGTGTTATCTACCTGATAAATTACTGGGAGGGCTTGAGGGCTAATTTGATCTAATAACTCAAAATCTTCTCGCTCAACAGCTTCTCGCGCTATTTTGTCCCAACCAACCCGCACTAAACGCGGCTGCTGAGAAACTTGGGACGGTTTGGGGGCGGCAGCTTGAGCAGTTCCCTGTCCGGTACCGTTCACCCTCCCATTGGGGGCGGCGGCTTGAGCAATTCCCTGTCCGGTACCGTCCACCCTCCCGTCGTCACTCGGACCCGCCTCCCCCCCCCCCCCCATCCCCCGTGGCGCCGCAGAGGGACCAGCCCTTTCTGCCGGTGGATCAGGGAGGGGGGGAGAGGGCCGACGAACGACGGGAACAGGAATTCCCGAAGGCGGAGGTGAAAAATAGTCACCCCCCACAGTGAGACGTCCCGCGGCAGGATCAAACTGCTCAAGCCGATCAGCGGCGGCTGTAGCCATTCGCTTTTCAGCTTTATATCTTTTCATGCAATTAATAACGTCCCTCCAAGATTTCATTAACTTTTTTGCTGATTTATCATCATCAATTACTAGATCCCACAAACAATCTCCATAAAGAACGCCACTCGTCTACTTCAAACATACTTTCAGGATCTTTAAAAAAACCTCTCACTTTCCCTAACGTAATTAATCCAGCCAGGTCTTTTAATTGGCTTACTCCCCGCTTTTCTAAAAAGCGTTTTAAAATATCGAAGGCTACCTCTGTTTCCATTGCGCGCTCTGCTGCAGACCCTCTTAATTATCCGGCCGACCTTCTTTATTATCCGGTCATATGCAGCCCTTAACGTTGACCCTCTTAATTATCCAGTGTCGTGGTTTAACCTGGCAAGCAGCCAAATACCACGCAGCCACTCGCTCACTCCCCCCCCCCCCAGCGCGACAGGGAGCTAATCGGAAGGGTAAGAGTGAGAAAAACTCGTGGGTTGGGATAAAGACAGTTTAATAGAACAGAAAAAGGAAAATAACAATGATAATGATAAAATATACAAAATGAGTGATGCACAATGCAATTGCTCACCACCCGCGCTGACCGATAACCAAGTAGCGATTGGTACTTCCTGGATCACGCCTACCCTTCATATACTGAGCATGACATCACATGGTATGGAATACCCCATTAGCCAGCTGGGCTGGCTGTCCTGATCATGTTCCCTCCCATCTCGTGTACCTAGCTCAGTCAGTAGGCACGGGAGCTGTCCTTGGACTAGGAGGGCACTTAGCAACAACTGAAAACATCAGTGTGTTATCAATATTCTCCTCATACTAAATCCAAAACACAGCACTAGGGAGAAATTTAACCCTATCCCAGCTGAAACCAGGACATCCGTCACTGCAGCTCTTTTCCCTTTGGGTAGCTCTTCTATCAGACGGCTAACCCCCTGCATTCGCCCTGGGTTCAAGCATGATCAGCTAATGACACAGCAAGCTAATCTTGCTCCCTGGTCGCTACCAGTGCTTTTCCTGATCTCGCTGTCCCGTGAAAACAGGGATTGGGGGTCCCTGTTCGGGCGCCACTTGCGACGAGCGAGGGAAGACAAGCAGTCGACTCAATGTGAGTGATAAAGCAAGCTTCAACTTTATTGCAAGATCCTACATGTATTTATACACTAAGTTCTACTTTATGCACACTTGTCACACAATTATTGGCTTAGCTCTACAAACTACTTATAATTATTGGCTTAGCTCTACAAACTACATTACCATACTCCTCCTACTTGCGGCTACTGCTACGTGGTCCGGGTTCCATCCTGTTTTTCTTAGTGCTTCTTCAAAGGTTGTTTATCTGCACCGTGCAAGGTCAGTACGGCCTTCTTGTTCTCCCTTATCAGCACGACTCAGACTTTTTCACTGCGGCCTAGTCTGGGAATATTTCGCTGCAGCCTAGTCTGGGAGTATTTCACTGCGGCCTAGTCTGGCTAAATTATGTCAAAATTGAATCGCAAGGCTCCTCCATGGAGCCATGACCGCGTTCCCTCAGCCATTCTGCAACATCAACCCATGAGTTTTCCAACTTAGAATCATAGAATCAGTAAGGTTGGAAAAGACCTTTAAGATCATCGAGTCCAACTGTCAATCCAACACACCATGCCCCCTACACCATGTCCCTAAGGGCCTCATCTACACGTCTTTTAAATACCTCCAGGGATGGTGACTCTACCACTTCCCTGGGCAGCCTGTTCCAAGGCCTGACCACTCTTTCAGTAAAGAAATTTCTCCTAATGTCCAGCCTAAACCTCCCTTGGCGCAACTTGAGGCCATTTCCTCTTGTCCTATCGCTTGTTACTTGGGAGAAGAGACCAACACCCACCTCACTACAACCTCCTTTCAGGTAGTTGTAGAGCACAATGAGGTCTCCCCTCAGCCTCCTTTCCTCCAGACTAAACAACCCCAGTTCCCTCAGCCGCTCCTCATAAGACTTCTGCTCCAGGCCCTTCACCAGCTTCGTTGCCCTTCTCTGGACACGCTCCAGCACCTCAATGTCCTTCTTGTACTGAGGGGCCCAAAACTGAACACAGTATTCGAGGTGCGGCCTCACCAGTGCCGAGTACAGGGGCACGATCACCTCCCTGCTCCTGCTGGCCACACCATTTCTGATACAGGCCAGGATGCCATTGGCCTTCTTGGCCACCTGGGCACACTGCCGGCTCATGTTCAGCCGGCTGTCAATCAGCACCCCCAGGTGCTTTTCCTCTGGGCAGCTTTCCAGCCACTCTTCCCCAAGCCTGTAGCGTTGCCTGGGGTTGTTGTGGCCGAAGTGCAGGACCCGGCACTTGGCCTTGTTGAACCTCATACAGTTGGCCCTGACCCATCGATCCAGCCTGTCCAGGTCCCTCTGCAGAGCCTTCCTACTCTCCAGCAGATCAACACTCCTGCCCAGCTTGGTGTCGTCTGCAAACTTATCGAGGGAGACTCCGATCCCTCGCCAGATCGCCGAGCAAAGATATTGAACAAGACCGGCCCCAAAACTGAGCCCTGGGGAACACCGCTCGTGACCGGCCGCCAACGGGATTTAACTCCGTTGACCACAACTCTTTGGGCTCAGCTGTCCAGCCAGTTTTTTACCCAGCGAAGAGTGTACCTGTCTAGGCTGTGAGCCGCCAGCTTCTCTAGGAGAATGCCGTGGGAGACAGTGTCAAAGGCTTTACTGAAGTCCAGGTAGACCACATCCACAGCCTTTCCCTCATCCACGAGGCGGGTCACCTGGTCATAGAAGGAGATCAGGCTGGTCAAGCAGGACCTGCCTTCCATGAACCCGTGCTGGCTGGGCCTGATCCCCTGGTTGTCCCGGACATGGCTCGTGAGCGCCCTCAAAACAAACCGCTCCATGATCTTCCACGGCACCGAGGTCAGGCTGACTGGCCTGTAGTTCCCCGGATCCTCCTTCCGGCCCTTCTTATAGATGGGCGTCACATTGGCAAGCCTCCAGTCGTCCGGGACCTCCCCAGTTAACCAGGACTGCTGGTAAATGATGGAGAGCGGCTCGGCAAGCTCCTCTGCCAGCTCCCTCAGCACCCTCGGGTGGATCCCATCCGGCCCCATAGACTTGTGAGCGTCCAGGTGGCGTAGCAGCTCATTAACTTCTTCCTCATGGATTATGGGGGGTCTATCCTGCTCATCGTCCTTGTCATCCAGCTCAGGGGGCTGAGTACCCTGAGGATAACTGCTCTGACTGCTAAAGACTGAGGCAAAGAAGGCATTGAGTACCTCAGCCTTATCCTCATCCCTGGTGGCAACGTTCCCCCCCGCATCCAATAGAGGCTGAAGATTCTCCTTGGCTCTCCTTTTGTCATTAATATACTTGTAAAAGCATTTTTTGTTGTCTCTCACGACAGCGGCCAGGTTGAGCTCTAGCCGGGCTTTTGCCTTTCTAATTTCCTCTCTGCACGATCTAACGAGATCCCTGTACTGTTCTTGACTTGCCTGCCCCTTCTTCCACAAGTGATAAACTCTCCTTTTTCTCCTGAGTCCCAGCCAGAGCTCCCCGTTCAGCCAGGCCGGTCGCCTTCCCCGCCCATTCTTCTTGCTGCACATGGGGACAGCCCGCTCCTGTGCCTTTAAGACTTCCTTCTTGAAGAACGTCCAGCCTTCCTGGACCCCTTTGCCCTTCAGGACTGTCTCCCAAGGGACCCTCTCGACCAGTGTCCTGAGCAGGCCAAAGTCTGCCCTCCGGAAGTCCATGGTAGCGGTTTTGCTGGCCCCCTCTTTACTTCACCAAGTATCGAGAATTCTACCATTTCATGGTCGCTAAGCCCAAGCCGGCCTCTGACCACCACATCTCCCACCAGTCCTTCTCTGTGAACAGCAGGTCAAGCGAGGCACCTCCCCTGGTGGGCTCGCTTACCAGCTGCGTCAGGAAGTTATCCTCCACACACTCCAGGAACCTCCTCGACTGTTTCCTCTCCGCTGTGTGGTACTGCCAGCAGATGTCCGGAAAGTTAAAGTCCCCCACGAGAACAAGGGCTAGCGACTGGGAGACTTCTGCCAGCCTCTTGTAGAATATTTCGTCTGCCTCCTCATCCTGGCTAGGTGGTCTATAACAGACTCCCAGCAGGACATCTGCCTTGTTGGCCTTCCCCCTCATCCTTACCCACAAGCACTCGACCTCATCATCACTACCATTGAGTTCTAGACAGTCGAAGCACTCCCTAACATACAGGGCTACCCCACCGCCTCTCCTTCCTCGCCTGTCCCTTCTGAAGAGCTTATAGCCAACCATTGCAGCACTCCAATCGTGAGACTCGTCCCACCATGTTTCCGTGATGGCGACTAAGTCATAGCTACCCCGCTGCACAATGGCTT
>JAJKFH010000462.1:0-41197 GCA_023333565.1 Puffinus mauretanicus | reverse complement strand
TTTTGTATAGGGGCGACTGATACCGGCACGGGTTGGGTCTCTGTCGCAGGGGGCGGAGTAGCTGCCGTGCCTGCCCTGGGGGGTGAGGGAGCCGCTGTGCTTGCTGTGGGGGGAGGAGTAGCCACAGGGCCTGTTGCTTTGTCATCAGCCGCAGAGACGTTTCCTTCCCCTTGGGGGTTCTGAGTGGTGTTAAACAGGGCTCGGTAGGCGTGGGCCAGGCCCCAGCATATTGTAGTGATTTGCGCCTCCCTAGAATGGCCAGGGTGACAGCATACTTCTTCCAAATATTCTACTAATTTTTCAGGGTTCTGCACTTGTTCAGGGGTAAAGTTCCAGAACACTGGGGATGCCCATCGTCCTAAGCATTTGCCCCTGCTTTCCCACTCGCCCTGCCACTCATAACTATCCAGCCTTGGGGCAGATCTCTGGATGACATTCTTAAATTGCTTACTAACCTTGGATAAAACCAAAACAATATTCCCAAGGAGCACCAATAGATGTATCCTAACTACCAAGGGATGTTCAAGGTACTGGCAAGTTATTTTAACAAAGGAGATGACATCATAGAGAAAGGTAGCGAGGGTGCCATTCTCTACTTCCTCCATAAAGAATCTCTCGGAGGAAAAGGTATAATTGCTAATGGTCTCCATGAGGTGGTACCCGAAATGCAGAAACGGCTTCATTACGAATCCCAAATACCAAATAACCCCCAATGCCAGCGTTTTAGTAACAAATCTCCCAGGCAAAACATCATTAATCACGGCAGAGCACAACAGACTACAAAACCCAACTCCAATTTTTAACAGGTACAGTAAAAACAAGAACATGGTGCAGAGCAAATTAATATGTTGCCAGATATAAATTCCTCAATATGCTCTAAATAATCTGTCGTTATCTCAACCCTCCGAGCCCCACGTTGGGCACCAAAAAGGACTGTCGTGGTTTAACCCCAGCCAGCAAAAATAAACGCCACGCAGCCGCTCAATCACCCCCCCGCCCCGGTGGGATGGGGGAGAGAATCGGGAGGGCACAAGTAGGAAAAGCTCCCGGGTTGAGATAAAAACAGTTTAATAATTGAAATAAAACTAAGCAGAACAGTAAAATAACAATGAGAACAACAACAATAACAGAATACACAAAACAGGCAATGCACGATACAACCGCTCACCGACCGCGTGTCACGAACGGGGGGCGAGCCCCCCCACACACCTGGTTTTTACACTGAGCATGATGTCACATGGTATAGAATACCCCATTGGCCAGCTGGGTCCACCACCCCGGCTGCGCTCCCCCCTCCCGGTGCAAGCATCACCCAGCAACAGCCAAAGCATCAATGGGGCATCAATGGGCCAACAACGCTCCTTTCACACCGAACCCAAAACACAGCACACCCCCCAAGCTACTGGGAAGAAAGTTAACCCTGTCCCAGCTGGAACCAGGACAGGTGGCCAGCCACTAGCAGTGTTCCCCAGGGCTCAGTATTGGGGCTGGTCTTGTTCAATATCTTCATCAATGATCTGGATAAGGGGATCGAGTGCTCCCTCACTAAGTTTGCAGATGACACCAAGTTGGCCGGGAGTGTTGATCTGCTGGAGGGTAAGAAGGTTCTGCAGAGGGACCTGGACAGGCTGGATCGATGGGCTGAGGCCAACTGTATGAGGTTCAACAAGGCCAAGTGCCAGGTCCTGCACTTCGGCCACAACAACCCCAGGCAACATTACAGGTTTGGGGAAGAGTAGCTGGAAAGCTGCCCAGAGGAAAAGGACCTGGGGGTGCTGATTGACAGCTGGCTGAACATGAGCCGGCAGTGTGCCCAGGTGGCCAAGAAGGCCAACGGCATCCTGGCCTGTATCAGAAATAGTGTGGCCAGCAGGAGTAAGGAGGTGATCGTGCCCCTGTACTTGGCACTGGTGAGGCCGCACCTCGAATACTGTGTTCAGTTTTGGGCCCCTCCCTACAAGAAGGACATGGAGGTGCTGGAGCGTGTCCAGAGAAGGGCAACGAAGCTGGTGAAGGGTCTGGAGCACAAGTCTTATGAGGAGTGGCTGAGGGAACTGGGACTGGTTAGTCTGGAGAAGAGGAGGCTGAGGGGAAACCTCATCGCGCTCTACAACTACCTGAAAGGAGGTTGTAGTGTGGTGGGTGTTGGTCTCTTCTCCCAAGTAACAAGCGATAGGACGAGAGGAAATGGGCTCAAGTTGCGCCAGGGGAGGTTTAGATTGGACATTAGGAGAAATTTCTTTACTGAAGGAGTGGTCATGCCTTGGAACAGGCTGCCCAGGGAAGTGGTGGAGTCACCATCCCTGGAAGTATTTAAAAGACGTGTAGATGAGGCGCTTAGGGACATGGTGTAGTGGGCATGGTGGTGCTGGGTTGATGGTTGGACTCGATGATCTTAGAGGTCTTTTCCAACCTTAATGATTCTATGATTCTATAAGGAATCTATCTAGAGCTTGGTTTCTTAGCTCTTCCTAGATAATTACTTATAAGTTTACTAGATATTATAGACTATAGAATAATTTTGTAAACAAATAGGAAAATTTTCATTAAGCATCAAACTTTAGTGTAGTTTTTCTCTGTGGTACAGTTTATTATACTCAAGTATGTAAGTATTCAGGCTCATATACATATGCAGTGACTGCTCAGGTTTGCAAGGAGGTCATTTCTCTATTGAACATAAGGCTTGTTAATATGATAATTTTTCAATCATTCATGAGGGTGTAATATCTAGTGAGACATGAATTCTGATGTCCATGTAAAATAAAATCAGCAAATTGTTTTTGGAGGAAGCCATTTCTAAAGAGGAATCAAACGTTGCCAATAAATCCCAAATTGTGTTACAAAAGTTGCTAGAATAGGATTGCTCCCTAAATTTTCAGAACTGACTGACTTAATTTTCTTGGTCATGGAGATACATGAATTAAGGAGAGGTAACTAAAATAATTTTTAAAATTACCTTAAAGTGGGAATACATGCAAATACTGACATATAAAATAAATCAGTTTGAAGAGGAAAAACAAGTCTGTTAACCCAGCTCTCCAAGAGCTGTCTTTCTTCTTTATTTTACCAGGCTAGATATGAAAAAGTAATTTTTTTTTTTTATTTAGCAAAAGGTTCTTGTCATTTCCCTCAGGAAAGTAATATCACTGCTTTAATAGAACTTGGGATATTTTTGAAATAGCCAGTTCATCTTTTTTTTATTGTTACTCAATATCGTAACATCACCATTTCTTCTTACAGTCTCTTGCATTCTTTTAAATAAGACTTTTGTCCTTTGGGTTTGCATCCTTCAAATACTTGTTGATTTCTTGTTTCATCCAGGCATCAGACCAGCCAGAGATGCGGAATTTTTTATTCCTTCCTCATAAATCAGTTCCTTCATCTTTTTTTTTTTTATTTATTTTCATGGTTGTCTCTGAATTCCCTACAGTTTATAAATGTTTATCTGGAAGGTAGTTTCTTGAACTGAATCCTGTATTCAAAGTGTTATTCCACCAGAGATGCTCAAAGGCAAGTGCGACCTGTCTGTTTCGTCATGAGATATCTCTGCATACTGAGCCCTAAATTGGAAAGCGTTGGCTTTCCTTTGCTGTCATCTCACATTGAAAACTCACAGTCCATTATCATATACACAAGTCCTTTGCATTTCTGAGGCTGTCCATCAGGGAGGTCTCTCTATCACATTGATGATTTGTTCTTCACGTGATTGCCTCCTCTCATCCGTTCAGCCCTCTGTGTTTCCAAATTTGTATCTCATTTTACATTCATCTTTCAAGAGCCATGATTTGGCAGTGGGGCTGCACAGATCTTGGAATGCATGAGGCATCTTCAGTTCCTAGTGATTACTATGCAAACGGGGATATTTCATACTTCCAGAATGATGACTGGGACTAAGGCCTAAAGGATTTTGTTTGTATTTTCACTCTTACTGATGCCAAGCTTCTATCAGTTTTTTGTCACATGTTTATTCTCTCCTAATAAGGTAATTAAGATAACTAGAAAGGTCTGTAATTGCATAATTTTTGTCCATTACAGTCTTTGGTTTAGATTTTAGATAAGCAGTCAAAATTTTAAATAGTACTCCTTATAATCCTTCAGACTGTGACCAAATCTGCAGTCAGACCAGTTGGAATAATACTGAGCTTTCATGGAGTACTGGATCAGAAGCTCAGTTAAAATTAACATATCATGTACATGCTTTCTGTTTTCCTTTCACCCATTCATGTAATTTTCTGAGGGAAAATATTAGTTTCTAAGCCTGTCTTTGCTGAGTTGTACCAACGAAAGGGAAGTGACAGGTATAGGACATATCCAATAAGTGTATAGTGCTTATTTAAAACAAGCTAAGTTACAATGACATTTCTTTTTGTGAAAATATGTTTCCCATTGAATTGGCTTAGCCTTTGGAAGCACACTAATACAGTTGGGCACAAAGCAAGGAAAGTAGTGCTTAAAAAGAGCACAATGAATGTTTTGAAGAAAGGTACTGGTACTGACTTTTATAGATAGGTGAGACTGTCCATGCAGGCCTGACATAGAAGTAACTCATATGTGACTTCTTCAAAAGGGGCAAGGCAACTACCCTCTTACTGAGAAATTTCCTTGCCTTCTAACTTTCTCATGCTATTTCCCAGGTTTGTTTCAGTATTTTGTCTTTTCTGTACAACCTGACAGAATGCCTATCTGGAAGTCTTAGTGAAGGCTAGAAAGTTTTACTGAAGCAGCTAATCTCATGGAGCAACTAAGGAAGTTGCATGCAATAGAGATTTCCTCTGTCCTTTTATACAAGCTGGGATCATCTTTTAGAGGAACTGCAGAAAAAAAAACCTTGCAAACATACTGTTCTGAAACCACTTTTTTTTTGTACTGAAAGCAAATTCTAAATGAGTTTGGATGAAAATATCTGGTTGTACTTCCTAGGAACAACCAACAGCTTTGGTGACAACTATATATTTCACGTTATTTTGGTAAAACGTAATTCTCAGATCATGCAGTCTTGTCCTTTTTTTAAATGTATTACACTGTGTTCTCCTGTATTGTAGTGGTGTAATCATAATCAACTATTTGACTATGATTTTTGAGTAAATTCTTCAGCATTATTCCCTAACGTTTATTTCTAGTGCATGAAGATAAGATAGGGGAGTGCCAGAGGTGGTTCAGAGCTTCTTGGCAGTACAGGCAAATTCAGTTTTGCTGTCCAAGTATTATTAGAACATTCCTGCCAGAGGAAGGGAAGGAGAAGGCAGAGGGAGAGGTGACTCAGGAAAAGCTAAAGGAAGACTACTCAGAAGGACCAGGTTTGCTGAGAGGGACCACTATTTTCTACGGTATGTTGGTGCCCGCTTTTTCAGGCTTTGGCATTGGAAATGGTGGAAGTGGACAGTAACCATTATGTGGTCTCTGGAAGTCTGATGCCTTAGGCAAATGCTTACTCTGTCTATCCATAACAATCTCTCTGGATAACTTCTTAGCCCATAGGAGATGAACTATCTGGTAGAGTAAAATTTGCTTTAGGTTTCTGCAAACAATGAAATAATATTATCTTATAAAATAAATTTGCTTCTATATCTGCAGAGCCTTTAAGATTCAGAACTATAAAGGAAATGTAATTTTCATTTTTCCTAATACCAATGCTGAAATACCGAAAACGTTTACTTCCTTTAATATTGAAATTCTGGAAACACTTTTCAGCTTGAAGATTACTATCTTGAAAGCGATGATGTAAAAGTCACATGACAGGAAAGAGACTGAAGATATCTGTACATTGATAAGGGAACAATTAAGGAAGAGCTTTTTAAAACCTACTACATTAAGAAAGTATTAGGGCAAAATTTCAAATATTAAATAAATCAAGGAATAACAATTTTCAGGAGTCCCAGTACTATGCAACATATGGTGGCATATTGTAGCCATCATACATAGTCATTCACATAATACATCATGAATAGCCTGGAACAAAAAAGCATCTTGGCAAAAACTCTTGATCTAAGTGCTAGAGAAAGAGATCTAAAGAGAAAGCCATTGAGCTGGATCACTAAACCTGGAAATTTTCCTTGCTAACCTACAAGTTCAAGGTAGATAAAATTGCTTTCTGTTCTCTTCATACTGTGGAACTGGGAAAAGGCATCCAATACTGAAACACAATGTGCTACATGAATTTGTATCTCATAGATTTTTTGGTAAGATGAAGTGGATAAGTAAAGATAATAACTTTTATTATAACAACTGCTGGCTTTATCACCAGTTAGAAAGGATCTATAGGTTCCAAAAGTGTTCAAGCATCAAACGGTTGGAAACGGGATTGTGCATGTATTAAGGAAGAGCACAAGTATTTTGTGGCTCTGAGTTTCTGTGAAGCAGCAGGCAAGTAAACTTAACAGTAAGGAGCCATGAAGCATTTAGGAGACTCTCACAGAAAAAAGAAGTTTTAGTAGATTGCAGGACTAAAAGAGACACTGCACTGGTTCAGTTTCTTGTGGTGTATGGTTTAACTGTGCTGATTGCTGAGCACGCCCTAATCCCAGAGAAGTAGTTTGTTGCTGTAGTTGTGACATATAATGAAATTACCATAGAAAAGTAGTGATTTTCTGGGAGACTGCATTTAATAAATAAAATGCATGAGCCTCAATAGCTGCTGTGCAAAAAGGTACTTTTTATCTATTGACATTCAGGGGAAATGCAGAGAAAATTATACAAAATACCAAAGATTTTACAGACACTGTTGCTTTTTATGATGCCAGTTGAAAAGAAAAACAAGGCTTATCTAATGGTAAACACAGTTTCAGGCCCATCTGAAAGCATCAAGGAGAAGATAATGTGTTATTTTCCAGTCACCTGTTTAACAGACATTAATAGCATCTATCCTGGTGCACACTGAATGTATCTACTAACACTTGACTTGCCTACTGAAGTTTTCTAGATTAACATTTCACTCTGTTATTTGAACCTGGAGTCATTTGTTTTGCATAGGTCATTTTATAAGCTAAAGGCAGATATTTTTGTCAGTGGCCTAGGTAAATGGGTTATTTTTAACATGGGAATTTTTTATTAGATTTTACCTAACATGAAATAATATGCTTTGGTGGCAAGATATAGCTTTAACTTGCCATATTTACAAGATTTTAGCATGGTGCATAGCACAATCTAAACATATCTTACTACCAAGTGAAATCGAGAACTTCAACATAATTTTTCATTCATTTTGGAAAGTAGATGTTATTTATTGACTTGAACACTGGGTGTGGGATATCATTACTAAGGGTTTTGTGTAAGACTCTCCAGTTGACTTCAGATGAAATTTTCTCTGTGTTTCAGGTTTCATCAGTTCTAAAATGAATGTAATGTAATAATCACATGTAAAAGTAAGGGTGAGACTTAACGGATATTTAATGAAATGTTTCCTCAGACAAATAAGAATTTCACATTTGTCTGGATTTAGGTTAGTTTTGGGTTAGAATGCACAGCTTAACATATACATGCAAAAGCTCTGACTAAATTGTCTCTTGGAATAAGGACAAAAGAAGGATGACTCTTAAATTACCTACTGTAAGATCACGTGCTCTCAAAAATACGGTTGTCTCTTTTATACAAATGAATTATTATTCCTCTTGACAAACATGTACAAATAAATCTGAATTTCTGTTTCGTCACATGTTAATAAGAAAGATTAATATAATTAATATGTGGATTTGGGCAGCTCTGTGCTTATCTCAGGACTAATGGAAGGTTTTTCATATTACACAGTTGGTGATCTGACAGCTTTTGTGATTGGTAGATCCCTCATAAAGGCAACTATAAGGCAGAAGGCAGAAGGAAAGGTTTTAACATCTTTCTGACAAATAAGCAGCTGACAGCATCCCTTGATGGTGTTGTTTATGACATGGATTTACCAAACACTGTCTCATTTACTTGAAAATGTCAGCAGCTGGAATTGTGAACAAGCTGGTGACTAATAAGTCTGAATTAATTGCAGCCATTAATTTTAATTGGGATTCAAAATGTTCCAATTTGGTGTACATTTAAATTACTAATTAAGTTTCACTCTGTACATATCTCATATGAAGTAATTACTGATAATTCATCTCTGAGATAAATACCTCAAAAGTAAACAGAAGAAGGCTTACGATTTCCATTTTAAACTGTATGCATTTAAATTTGGCACACCCTTTATTTACCTTCTTATCAAGACTCTGTAAGGACTGGACTGATTTTTTTAAAAAATGATTGTTTGAATAAAATCCATGCCTTTATTCAGAAAACATAACATATTTTTCAGTAAGCTATATAACAATGCTTACATGTTTTGGGTTTGGGTTTTTTTGTTTGGTTTGCTTTTTAAAAAAATTTTGCACAAAGGGATGTCTCCCAAGCTATCCGAAATCACTTAACTCTTTTTCACCTTTTTGGAAAAATCAGCCATCCAACCATGGAGCAGAAGTCTCTGTAACCTCGATGATTACTCCACAAACTTTGAATGAAAATAAGGTGTTGTAAAAAAGGAATTGTTTGTGAACAGTGCACTAGCTGAATTATGCCCAGAAAAAGGTCTGACAAAAATATTTGAATAATAAGTAAAGCAATAATAACTAAATAATAAATAATAAATAAAGTAAAAATAGCAAGGACTGAGATTTCCTAAACACTTCAGAGGCCTTAGTAACATGTTTTGCCCAAACACTCTTCATATATAAGTAACAATACAGTTTACCACTGTAAATAGCTCATCATATCATACTCTTCTCTTAGTAATACAGAGAAATGGATCAGCTACTTGAAAGAACCAACTAAGAATAAAAAGGTTCACGTCAAAATGCATGAGGGTATCTGGAGATACTGAGTAGAGCTAGTAAATTAAAAAGTCTTCCTTTCGGTTCCTAGTCATTTCCAAGTAGTATGACACAGCCCACCATATTACTTGCATATGGGAGTTTTATTTTATATAAAATATATGTCAGTCAGTCAGTTAATCCTTCTCTTCAGTTGCCCACCTGCTCATTTTACTATATTAGAATATTTTTTTTTTTCTTTTAAAATTCCTTCTCATTTTATCTAGCAGCTCATCTAAAAAAACTTGGGGATCAAGCCATGCTACAGATCCAGGAAAGATCAGATGCTAAGAATAGAAGATCAGTTGTTTGCAAGAGTGCAGTTCACATCAAGGTATCATTTTTCTGCTTAGAAAGTAAGCAGAATGAACTCTGCATCTACTCCCAAGTTGTTAATCAGTTTGTTTTTTCACTTTATATGTAAATTTACTAGAAACAAGGTTGCACAGTTGTACAGTTTTATCTTCTGATGCTAAGCTGCCTATATCTAGCAATATACTTTTGTTCTCTAGACAATTTTGCTACCTCTCTGTGTCTGTGATGAATCCTCTGGCTGGAAAATAGCCTATATTCAGCATTTATATCAGCATAATAGCAAAACTTTCAATATTGTCACCTTACAGACAAGTCTGAAACAGACAGAGAAGTTTTCACTATTTTAGCTAGTAGTACTCTTGACTGTTCCACAACTACTAGCCTGACATTTATGCACAGACATGAGAAATATGCAAAACACCAAGGACCTGTTTCTTCAGAGTGGTCTGATGTCTGTGATAATCCATACTTTTATGTGAATATTTCTTATGAGGGTTGAATGAAACTAAGAATGTAATATCCAGTATCCTTACATGAATTTTTACATTTCTACATTTCTTTTCATCCTAGCTTAAGATGAAAGTTTTCAAAAATATTAGATTTTTTTGAGATGCCAGAAAGATATTGTAAAACATCAAAATATTTTGGTCAAAATATCATAGTAAGAGTTTTAGAAGGTAGGGTGCATTTTGCTGTGAGAATGTGAAGTGCTCAGAAAAACACTGAGAGCAATTGCTGATCCTAAAAGACAAAAAGGTGTAAGCAGTTTACTTCTGTATGAACTTGAGTGGCTAATGAAAGCATCAAATATAACACAGTACTGCTACTGTGAGAGGTGAACCGTGGGCCCAAGGCAAAAGTGAGACAATAAGAAAGGAAGACTGTAGGTGTAAAAACAATGATCCTCCACCTGTCCAAGTAATGGTCACATCTTTATTTCAGGGTGACACCATTAACTGTTCTTATGCTTGACAAAGCAGAAGAGAACCCAAATCTTTTCCCCAAACTACTATGTCATAAAAAAACAAATGCAAGTGAATCTGAGGTTGACAGAAGCAAAACCAAGGAAATACAAGTGCCATATTAGAACATATATGAATAGCACAATCTAAATATCAAACTCTGCACTAACAACATCTTAGAACATGACTGAATAAATTTATATCATTTTATGATTATGATTTTTGTAATTTCATTTTTGTCATCTACACTTATTATAAAGCTGAGCTTTTTTTCTATTATTCAATCCTTTTCTGAGGGACACCAAATAATGAAGCACTTTTTCTAAGTACCACATTAAATTATGAGTGAATTAATATGTTATAAATGACATTTTGCATTTAGAGACATTAGGACCCAACTAAGTGTCCTTAACAGTTTTATGCTTTATAGCCTTTTTTTGTATGATCATAATATTATAACAATTTCTGTTTTATACAGGTAATTTTAATTTATGGATTATCTTGGCTGAGCTGTCTCTGTCTTTCTTAGAATAACTTCATTTAATTTATTCTGTAGAATTATAGTAAATACTTCAAAATTAGTTGATTAAAATATAACGGATTCAATGATCTCTGGCTTTCTTTTGATTTTTAGCAGTAGTTAGTTGTCTTTGCCTCTCTGTAGGATTTCTACATTTCTAAAGTCTTTTAAAACATTGTAGAAATCACTTTTAATTTGTGCAGTATTCCTATGCACTATCCTGGGAAATAAATCTTTCCCTAGACCAAGAAATCTATTTAACAAGTAAAAGTTTTGCTATTACCATTAGAAAAGGTTAGATGCTGTAAATAGGATGCTGCAATGATTTAGTTCAATGAATAAATATGAATAGATAGGAAAATGAATAGGAATATGAATAAATAGGGAAATGCATAGTTTACAAAGCTTTCTCAGAGGAAGAGAAAATGATTTTGTGACCAAGATAACATCAAAGCAAATAGAATTTCCCAGAATCTCTTTTTCTTCTTAGAGCATCCCTGCTAGAGGTGGTACTCTTGAGTTAAAATATGTAAAATCGGTGGTAAGGATGCATATGGTCATAGCAGTGGTGTTCTTTTATTTAGTAATTGCAGAATCATTTTTCCAACGAATGTCAGTTCTTTGACAAAACCAGAAATTCCAAGTTTCAGAAAATTCTGAGGAAAAAATCATAGTGCGTCAATAATGAACACACTGTAATAACGAATGAGGTTAAGCACTCGTGAATACTCACACTCACAGATAGAATTTTCTATATTTGCCTGGAAAGAGCTGTGGACAAAAGTATGGTCTGGAACAAGAGGTTTCAAGCAGCCTAGAGGTGAAGACAGAAATTACTGTTTTTATACCTACAGTTGAACTATCCAAACTAGCTGAAATAGCTGAAATATCTTAGTGAGTTTTTGCACTGAAAAGTGACAGATGTGTCTGTTTATTAAATTCCTTTTGTCTTGAGTGGTCAATCCACACTGTGCACTGGTAATTATTTCTATATTGCACTCACATGTGCTAGAAATAAATGAAAAATAATTGAATGAAAAATATTATTAAAAACCAGAGGGAAAACAATATAATTCAAATTAATACATCATTGTAGCTGCAATAAGATATTCTGGCATACTCGTTATGCTAGATCTACTGCCATTTATGAACTCCTCAGAATAATGATGCAATAATCAATAAAAAGTATCTGAATAGACACAGAGTAAATTAAAAAAAAAAAACAACACAAAAAACCTCTGAGTAAAATAGAAACTTCTGCTTGTTACATATTGCATCTGATTTAGTTGTTGATTAGAATGCATGCTGTCACGAATGAGTGGTTTTGAGGCCTCTTTAAGAGGCCTCTTAAAGAATCACCGGCAAAGGTATCAGCAAAAAAAAGTGATTTTAATAGAAATTTATAAAAGCGCCACTTAACAGAATTTGATGGCAAGGTTCACTCTGTTACTTATTAC
Organism: Puffinus mauretanicus; assembly: GCA_023333565.1. NCBI lineage: Eukaryota > Metazoa > Chordata > Aves > Procellariiformes > Procellariidae > Puffinus > Puffinus mauretanicus. The sequence continues at coordinate 29,118 of JAJKFH010000462.1, read as the reverse complement.
ATGGGTAAAGCATGCACAGGGAAAATCATGTTAGAATTGTGCTGGAATGATTTGTGCAGAGATTGAGGACAAAAAGGGTAAGGGAGACCCTCCCGTTGAGTCACGAGGTTCAGAGAAGACCCGCTTGCTTTCTAAACTCTTTCTCAGAGAGGAGTCTAAATGCAGCTAGATCCACCCCTAGTCTCACATGTGGTCAATGGTTTATATCTAAGGGATTATATGTGTTTAGCAGCAATCTAAAGTTCATTCACAGTTTTAAGGTGGATCATAAGATTTTAGCAGCACTTAATTATTGACTAATTTAATATTTACAAAGTCAGTTAATAGAGTCTACTACAATCACTACAGTGACTTAATTACAGATTATGCTTACTATTGGTTATCTAAATCAATACATACACACACACCCCACAAAAGATCTAGATCAATTCACACATAAGGGCCCAAAGCTAGATAAATTTATAAAGGCCTAAAGCTAGATAAAGGTACCTGTTAAAAATTCCCCTCAAGTCTCGTGAAATACTCATGTTAAATGTCTTGGCATTTCTCAACAGGTGAAGGGTTGAGCCCCAAGGGGTGTCTCGGCCAAGAAGTGTTTCAGCCCAGGTCCTGACAGTCCTCCGAATATCACAAACTTGAGAGTTTGTGAACTCTGAGAGGCGTCCCGCTCAGAGGGAGATACTGAGACACAGCCCACTGCGGTCCAGGAGAGCTCAAAGGGTCTCGCTTGGGACTGCTGTGTATAGGTTTGCAAGATGATTGGCTTTAGTCATCTGTAAATTTCCATCTTGGCCCCTATCTGGGGTGATCCGGGATAGTAATTATGGTATTATTCCATGGTAACCATGGTATCGTTCCACTTGAGTTATGATCCAGGTAGGAAATGCTTCAGGGATGTCAGAGATGATGAATTATCCCCCAATCTTGTTCCCTACCTTGATCAGGTAGCCGGTGTTCCTGATATGATCAGTGTCACTCCCCACCTTAGCTGTGCAAGAGTACCTGGTACAGTCAAGGGACACTCAACCACCCAACTCGTTACACAACGGCTAAGGCCTAACAGGAGTTCTGGAGATTGTAGAATGGACCAGGGGAAGGGCAGGAAATGCATCACCACAGATGCGAAATTACCTCTCAAAGATTTATACATAAAAAGTCCCTCAAAAGATTAATCTTCTTTGAACTTTACAGATCCAGGTACAGAATACAGGGTCCTTAAGGTAAATTAGACCAAAACAGTGGTATCGGTACTAATTAATTTTATATTCAAATAGTGACAATGATAACTGAGAGTGGATTTTGTCATCATTCATCTTATACACTTCAATAAATTCCATTTAATTCTTGTGTATAAAGCAGGTTTTAAGGTTTAACGATCAGAATTTTGAGGGCGTGTATGTGCTGCTTTGCTTAGTACTGCAACACCTGAACCAAGGTCTAACTTTTAATTTTTGATCATGCATAGAAACCTATTTTATGTTGTCACATCAGTGACATTAGATAACTGGTTATTAGACAATTGCTGTTACAGGATAAAACAAATCTTCTGGCAGACCCAGCCCATCCCAGATGGGTCTGGAAGCCTGTCATAAAACAAAGTCTGTTGCAAGCAACAGCAACAACAGACTTACTGGGTTTACAAGGCTCCACCCCCATTTAGCTCTGCTATGCAAATCCCTACTCTGGAGTTTTGCTTTCAGTGTTCTTTATTTTCCCACTGATTCACCAATTGCCCCATTGTCTGTCTTACCTCTCCTTACTTCAGTCCTTCCCCTGAGCCTCTGTCCTTCCCAGCAGCCAGCTCTTGCACACCTGTGCAATGATCTTCTCAGCCTTTGAGACTTGCCGCTTGGGATGGGAGGCAGAGCTGGCTGTATGGATGATGCCACTTCTTACATTTGCCTTTGCCCGCCCTTTGGGTGGGATGATCTGTACAAAATCTGGCAGAAGTGTATTTCTGTTATTGAATGGTAAAAAACATTTCACTTCCACTAGAAACACAGAGATCCCTAGGGTTCATCTGTGCAGTAGCTAGTCTTAATTTTTCCAGCTTTAAGTTTGCTGATGGGCCCTTCCAAACCTCTGAGGAGGTAGACAATTACTTCCTTCCTTCCTTTGGCAGTTTGCTAGAGTTCTAATTAACATGTTGAGTAAAAGTTGTTGGATAACAGGATTAACTCATTTAATTGCTATTCATTATTTGTTTCATTGCCATTCATTATTTCTCTTTCTTAAATTATGGAGAAAATGTAACTATGTTATAAATTGAGAATTCGGTCTTAATTTTGGCAATATTTATTTTTCTATAGAGAAAAATTGGCATTGACATCACTGTTATTGACAGATTTTAAAATAGACATATATAATTTTCATTTGAAGTGTAATCATTTTAGAAGTCAGCTACAACAGATTCATGTATAAAAACAGTGAGAAGCATAATAATTCATCACCTTATTTATTATCTTAACTGATAGCAAGATGGAACTGACAATAAAAAATGCCAGCTGTTTACAACTGAACATTTCATATGGGTTAAATTTCTGTTGGTTTATTTATTCAGTAATTAAATTTTTTTCTCAAACTTTTGCAGTAGAAGGGGCTGTAGTGAAATATTAGGAGCAAGATCTGATCCTGCAATACACATTTCACTTCTTGCAGCTAAACAAGGTACATAGTATGTCTCATGATCAGTACCATCCTGATTAAATTTTAATCCTCCAGTCAGAAGTATACCTGAGGGTTTGAAATCCTTTCAAACTGTAGAGGTATATCTGAGGATTTGATATCCTCTATACTATTTCCAAGAGGGTCACATTTTAGTGATTGCTGGATCTCAAACATTTCAGATCAGATAATGTTCTAATACTTTGATTATTTTTAGTTAAAGAAACAATTTAAATCTCCTGACTCTGGAGAAAATTACTAGAAGTCTTTACAGTACTTTTCTCTTTTGATATTTCTGATTTCTTTTTTTAAGTTCAGTGGAGTTATATAAGTATGTATAGAGCTTAAAAATGAAAATATTCTTAACTTAATTTTTAAGGGAGTTCAGTGTAGAAATCTTTTAGAACAAACTAACTGCATACGTTTCTGGACTGTATAATATATATGGACATATCTTTGCAACTGAGAGAATGAGCAAGATGACTTATGATAAGCTTTGTGGGTAAAGACAAAAAAATAGATAAACACCAAACAGGAGAAGTTAAGAAGTATGTCAAGGAATATAATAACAAGAACTGAGACTTTGTATTTTAAGATTTTTCAATTTAGAAAAAAAAATTTCATTTTAGAATACAAAAAAAAAAATTAATTCTGTGGTTTTGTTTCACATCAGTAATCTTTTCAAACTCTTAACATTGGAATGAAATAAAATAAATTTCAAATGTAAATGAAAAAAAGATATTTCTGGAGTATATATGCTACGTACAAACAAGAATAGTGTAATGGCTCACCAGCATTGCAAAAAAGTTTGACATTAAGAATATCTTCCATGGTCTCAGTTGCATTTAAAGCAGAAGAGGTTTATAATAGCAATGTCATCTTCTTGACTGAAATTATACATGATTTTTCTATTGGATTAATGTTAAATATATGAGCATATTTGAGTCATCAGTCAGGTTCCAGTCAGTTAAATGTTAGTTTTTTAATAGAATGTCACATGCTGTTACTCTGCAGAGCTCTTTGCAGATCCTATAATGTAAATCATTTATACGTGTTGGCAACATAATTGGTCAACTAACCAAGACCCAGATTCTTATTTCCAGGCAGCATCCTAACGTCTTTGCATGCTTACCCATCAAGTTTTGGACACAGCATATGGACATAAACTACTGAAGCTCTGCGTTTTTAACTGCTTAATTTATGTTTTGGTGATGTATTCTTGATTATATCTATCTGCCTTTTGAAACCCCATCAAGAATAAGAGTCCTATATGCTAACCAGTGTTCGAATTTATTGTTACACACTTGGTGGATAAAGCATTTGAATTGAAACCAGGAGACTTGGCTAGTGTCAAGTGCAACTTTTTCCAAATCCATTTCATCCCACTTTGTATCACAAATGCTGACTCTCATCTCCTTTTATAAAGCATAGTGACATCTATGAATAAAAACATTATTCAGCATTTATAATGACAATTGCCATTCCTTGTTCTTAAGAGCTAATAATCTATCTAGGGACAGTGGGAAAGAGTAGAATGGATATGATGTAGTGATGAATACAATGTGTCTGTACTCACAGAGTTGTTCATTGGCAGAACAGAGCTGATTTTAGCTTGCTCCTGGATTTATCTACATGAAAGCATATTGTATTTCTCTTTTATATACTACCTTCTCAGAGTATCTGCAGTTTTACTGTGCATCCTCCAATAATACTTCTGAAAATAAATGTGTGTGCCACTAACAGTTTACTTCCAAATAGAAAGGGAGATGGAATTTTTTAACTGCATGCTTTATATTCAGACATGTAATTCCTGTCCTAGAGAGGAGTTTGGCGTGTGGAAGTTACATTATGAGCACTGGAGGCAGTCTGTATCCTATGAAAAGTGCTTCATATTTTACAGAATTGTCGTCTTTGCTCAGGGTCAGCCAACAGCATATGTGTCTTCTGTCAGTGATATTTTTCGAGCAGGTGTGAAATTCAGTCACATTTGCCAGTTTCTGGTAGCAGTCTGGAAGACACTGTTAAGGCATTGTTTCCCTAGCAAGCACTGAATCAGCACATCAGTTGTCTTACAGCTCTAGGTCTGCTTCTTGTACTATCAAGTCAGGCCACAGATCCTCATAGCTCGATGTGTTCTTTATAGCAAAAGAATAATTTAGCTTTTCCCAAATCCTTTGATAATTCTGAACACAGAATAGTATCAACTGCAGAAGATTTGTAGGGGTGACTGGAAGTCTTCAAGTATGTTTTTTCTTATGCAGTTGGCTTCCTCTGGAAGAGTATTTTTATCTTTCCTTGACTAACTTTAAGGTTCAGGAGCCCAGTCAATACAAAATCTCACAGATGATTGAATACCTCTGTAGAATCCTGTCATATCCCAGCACTTTTCCAGTGCCTTTTCATCTTTAGATTTTTTTATTTTTTTTTTTAAAGCTGCTTTTGTGGTAGACTTGCTTACTAAGTTCCTATTCCCTAATTTAAGGTCTTAAGATGACCTTTTTTAATAAATAGCTGGTCATTTGAGCTGTCTAATGTAAACACAAAGAAAGTCTGAATATTATCCCTTGCTCCATGAGTGGGCAACATCATTTGAAAGGGGTTTTTATATACTGTATTGATACTGAACTGTAAATTTCAGATTAAGTGACCATTTCTTTTGGTTTTCCTTCCAGTTCCATTCTCCCTTCCCTTAAATCTAATGCAGTTGCACTTGTCACATAGTATAATTTATAATTGTAAGCAGTTTTATTTGTTTTTTAGTGGCCTTATTATGATGTATTTTCTTAGGAGTTTTCACTATATTGGCAAAACAATTAAAAATAATTATATGAAATATAAAGATGTAGGAAAATTTTTTATACTTAAAAATTCAATTTGGAAATGCAGGAGATTTTTGTCATACTTTGCTAAGAAAATAGTTGAAAAGCTACTTTCAACTCTTGTCCATCTTTCTTGTCAACCAAAAGGTACCAACAAAAATAGTCATTTTATCCTTAATACATATCATACAGATTTAAGCTAAGCAAATATTAATACAGCCATAAAAACAGTATATTTAGGGAAGGAAATGTGAACCAAATATTTCTTCAGGTCTTTTTTTTCTTTGCAAAAGTGTCTTTACAAAAATTAGAAATTTAGTTTGTTAAAAATTCTAGTTGTGTTGCTAAATTTCCAATAAATTAAAAAGTAGTACGGCTTCTGTTTCTTTAATGTAGTCTGCTATAAGTGTTTAAATGTTGGCATTGCCCAGGATAATTTTGAATCTAAATAATCATACGTTTCATTTAAAATGTAATCCTGCTTAGATCACCTGCCTAGAACACCTGCTTAGATCCTGCCTAGATCACATATGTAAGAGACTTCTAGCAGAAGCTTTAAGTAGATAAGAATTTTCCATTTTCTGAATAATCTTTTTCTGGTTAGACTTTTACTGGAAATAATGCTTGATAAGGAAGCGAGCTGAATAAGTAGCTTAAGGTCTAATAAAGTGGTTATAAAGGTCTTGATATAAGCAAATAATTTGGTATTTACATATATTCCTAATTCCTCAACTGTTTGTTAAACAACTATATCATATGAACAAGCTTTAATAATTCTGTATACAGATACTTTTCAGAATGAAAATCTTTGAAGGATGGATGACAAACCCTTCATGGATAAGCCTCTAAAATTACAGAGACGAACCTCAAAATTTTGAAGTGTATCAAAACTAGTTAAAATATTTTGTTCTGACAAGTAACATGGACATCTTTCAAGAGCTGGGCTTTCTGATCCATGAACTTTTAGAGGATAAGATTATCTTTTGGGGAAGTATCGCTACCTGCTTACTTGTTTCTTAATCTCCTCCAGGCATCAGCTTTAGGTCATTACTGGAAAAGGATTCTAGCTGAACTAGACCTTTGTAAGGCCATTCATAGATTCACAGGACGTAATTTCAGACAGCATAAACAGAAGAATTCCAATTCATTCATTGGAATGACTATTCCATAACCATTGGAAAAACATCAAGGCAGACTGTGAAACACCCCTGTGACTGAAAAGTTACATCACTCGTTAAATGGCTTTATGTTAGGGCCAACTGATTATTTAATGTCCTTTCGTTGGAGTTAAGATAAAGGTTTGTAATAGGAGGATATGGACCTTATTTTATTCAAGATAGTTCACTTCTCCTAGACTGACATAATTTAATGTTTATCAAAAACCAGTGTTTAGTTCAACAAATTATAATTGACTGTTTTTGATAAAGAATTATACCTTAATGCATCAGCAGCTAGTTGACTGCATTGTGGTTATTTGTGGAATAAGATGTTCTAAAGCAAAGCTACCAGCTGGACATATTCTTAATTAGTTCATAGGTATTCTAGGGTATTTTTTTTTTTCTCTTTGGGAAATCTAAGCCAAAATTTCTCATCATAGCAAAAGCTTTGACAGTCATTAGAGAGTATTAAACTAGGCTGAGGGTTGGGGAAGAAATTCAGTCAATGACTAGGTGATAGACTATCAAGAAACAATTTGAGTTTAGATCTGAAGCCTTATTATCAAGCACCTCTTTTTAACTTCACTTTTTATTACTATGAAGACCCAGATGCTTTGTTCTGTTTCTCTCATGGCGTTGCATACTTTCCCTGAATCTGTTACATTTCAAGCAAGGAGATCAGAAAGGACTTTTTGGACAGATGGTGGTGCTGACTCTGAGTTGTAATTCATATGCAGGCTTTGTCCAGAATTACATTTGTGCCATATGCACTGACTTTTACATTCCCTTTGGAAATGGTTTTAAGTGCAGGAACAAACAGAATCTCAAAATATGTCATTTTTTTCTCCCCCTGTGGTTATACTAAATGCACCTCTGCAAGGTGTTAATGGACAAGGTGTCTCTCAAACCTCATATCACATCTCCATAAGTGTAAGGCCAGCCTCAGTTGCTGAGGACAGGTCTCCTAGGAGAACTAGTTATGCAAAAGATGGAAATTAACTTATAATAAGAGGTGAAATTGAAATGAGATATGTAAATTTTAGTTGATATTTGGAGCCAGATACACTACATGCATTGTGGTCCAAAAATATGCCCCTCTAAAAAGTAGAATTGAACAGAAAGCAGGAATATTTTTCTCTTTACGAGCTGTTATATTAGACTTCCTTCTCCTTTTAGTAACACGAAATGTGATGATTGTGTTTATGAGAATTCATTATACACAAAGATACAGAAGGCAAAATACTATATTCAAACAGTGCACTTAAAGTGCAGTCTACATTCAAACGGTAGGGCTTTAGTTTAACAGGAAGATCAACCAAAGGTAGGGCAGACAGGTTAAATTTATTATTATAAATGTATAAACAGGCTACAAGATACAAGGCACACACTAATTGATGTAATTGGGAAGAAAATTCCTTTGTGCAGATTACACCATATTTTACATCTACAGGTGATTTTTCAGTTCCCATGAATCTTAAGTGGAGAGGTAAAGCAGGCAGACAATACCATCAGGTGAGACCTAACATTAGTCATATTTTTAAAATAGCACCAATTATTTTAGACTTCTTACAATTTACGGGTCAAATCCTCGACTCTATCAAAAGAGGATTAGGGAGTCCATCCCTGACAATTTTACAGGTCATTTGAGGATTTCCCTGTTACAGGTATAAATGAACAGTTCTGGTATTTCATCACCTTTTTCACAAAAGCCTCTGGTAGCAGAGTTACAGCTGCAGCATCTCAGGGAGAATTAGTTAGGAATAAACCGTTGGAATTATATTGTTACAAGAAATACTTTTTTCGTTTTCCAGTCAGAAAACTGTGATGGTATATTTTCCTGTTAGGAGAATTGAAATTATGACCCCTTGAGTCTCTGCTTTGGACATCTTCAGTTTTATTCTCTTTTAGAGAAAAAAGGTAATACATTGCAGGACAGACAAGTTGATCAGTATCCAGGTTGTTCCACATTATGCAACCTATCATCTGGTAGACCTAGACGTAGAGAAGTATAAGTCTTTTCTTTAGGCTTCCTAATATGCCAACACACCTTAAGCTGCAGAAGATACAAAAGAGGTTGTGTCAGAATGTTACTATTTCCTTGATAACTCCCATTCTGTGCATTTAACAAGGGGGAAAAAAGAAGAAAAAAAAGAAAAAAAAAGAAAAGAAAAAACCCAAACCAATTCAAGACTGATTTTCAGAAAGAAGAAAAGGCTTTAATGTACATCTTGTAATCTGGAATGTAGTGGGATATTAGGTACTTTAGACAATGAGGTAAAGCTTGTAGAAGAGCAATGAAAGTCATAAAGATGGTCAGATGAAAATAAAGTAATATTTTTCCTTCTTAATAACAGAAACAACACTGAAATTATTTTTTTTTTCCAACAAGCACTTTTTTTTCATACATGGATTTTACTTGCCTCTGAAAACAGAGCAGTATAAAGGAAATTGTTATTTCCTTTCTTTTAATATTGTAGGATTTAAAAATGCTATTTACAATGACTTTCATGATACTTTCTACCACTGCAAAATATAAACCAATTTCATTATAATGTGATAAAATAACAGGTCCATAAGACATCATTGTGGACGTCTTTATATAATAGGACTTGTTTCTGTTTTTCAGATGAAATGTTCTTTTCAGGTCTTGTTGAAGAGAAATTTTGTTCTATGCATAGCAGGTAAGAAAAAATAAAATTCATGTGAATAAATATGCACTATGTATGTAATAGCAAAAATATTCTGTGGTAACTGCCAGATGTGGCCTTTGTTATATTTTCTGTTCCTTGAGTGTAGTGAGAAAACTAAAATTTCTATGTGCTATACACCTTTTTGTCGACAGGGTGGGGAGCTTTCAAGAAATCAATGGGCAGCCTCTGAAAAGCACCATTGGTAAATTTTCATCAGATTCTTAATCCTATTACAGCAATGTTATTTTCTGCCTTTTATTAATTATCAGGATTGCTAGTTGTTTTTTTTTTTTACTTTGTTTGTTGTGGTGTGTTTGTTTGGGGGGTTTGTGTGTTTGCACATAATTTGTTTTTCTTATTTGTTTGTGGAGTTTTTGCACCAAGCTCAGTGCTAAGGACCTTATCTCACCCTGGTCAGCCTTATTGAATCTGATATTCTCCCTCATTGAGTTGATATGATTGAACCATTGCCAAGTCACCTTGATCTTTAATTATTCTATTAGCAATGCTAGCATTATTCTGAATATGTGTCTTGGGAGGAGGGGGTGTGTGTTAATGTTATCTTTAAATTACTTAAATTAACTGAAGAGAAATTGTATTATTCTTAATAATATAAGCTGCCAAAATCTGTAAAGAAGGCAACATTGAAGGGATAAAACAAAAGACATTATTTCTAGCCAGTTATATTTTGTTATGTAATTTATCATAAATATCATGGATTTTGCTAACATTTGTTTACATGTATTTTGACTGCACATTTTTCCAGCTCCCTGCTTTCTTCTTGGAGAGGAGGAGGAATTTCATAAAGTCTGATCTCTGAAGTGAAAAAGATTAAAATAAATCAATGCTTTATTCTTTTACAAAAGACTGTCCCAAAATTTTCAGTAGTGTTAATATTGTCTAGTCTGATGGATCCAGTTGTAATACCTTGGAGTGCTAGATATCTAAAGGATCAAGGAAAATTAAACCTTTTTATTAATGAAAAATTATCACAGCAGATAATTTCTGGATAGAAAATACAACTCTCTGATCTTTGTTTATTACAAAATTGTTGTCTGTATTAATACTGAATTATCATCTTCTGGTCTAGTGTCTCTAAAGATGGTAAACAGGTTTTACCTGGAAAGATTTCTGTCAAAATTTTTTTTTTCAATTAGAAAATAAAGGTGATTATTTATGACAATATTTTAATATAAATTTATATAAAACACTCAAGGGAAATTTTTATTTGACCTGATATTTTACAGTGAATTTTATCCTGGTCTGGATTAGGAGGACCTGTTGCCAGCAGCTTGAGGGAGGTGATCCTTCCCCTCTCCTCATCACTGGTGAAGCCACACCTTGGGTACTGTGTACAATTCTGAGCTCCCCAGTGCAAGACAGACATGGACACGTCATTATAATTTTGTATTAAATGAATTTTTATTAGATGTCTTCACTTTTTGCAAATATAGAATACGTGTTGTGTATTCTGAAGATTTTAGCCATAGTAAACGTATATCCACCTGTTCCACTGAAATATAATTGTCAAAATCTTGATTTTCATATACAAGGATTGGAGGTCAGTCCTCTGTCTGAACAAGACAAGAGCACTTCAAACACATGTATTTTATTTACACTACTTTTTAAAATATAATTTCAATGGGGCTCAAGTTTTCCAACTAATTTTAAATAACTCATTTTATTGTCAGAGAGAAAGGAGTTGACATAATTTATAACAGTGAAATTTAGAGTACTTCAAGTGAAGTCAGTGGGACTGACTTCAGTAGTGAATCAGATTTACTCTTGTGTGCTTCAGATCAGAAATAAAGTTTAATTTATTATTCTGAAAATTAAGGAAGAAAGTGGAATTTGTTATATTTTTGTGAGGAAGAAGGTATTTGGAGAGAGCAGTATTTCTTTTTTTCTCTGTCAGTACATGATTAGTGTATAATAGTGAAATTTCTGGAAAATTTCTGCTGCAGTTGTCTTGCTGTGAGACCATGTTTTACTATTTTATCAACTCTGCCTGAAATGTCTTGTCATCAGTTTTATCATAGATGGATGCTTTTCTGAGGAAAGCTAAAAAACAATCTCTAAACTACTGTGAAAAATCCAGGTGAGGACATAGAGGTCAACCTGCACTCTCAGCTTTTTGTTTCCTCAAGTATAAAACTATTGGCATCCTTTTTTAAAACCTTTAAAATGCCATGTAATTGAGGGAAGAGAGGTTTGACCCACAACTCTGTATGGCACAATGAATGTGGATACCACATAGCTGGAGAGTTAATGAAGACAGAGAATGCCTACCTGCACTCTACCCCTGACTGCCTGGATCTCTGGTAACCTGGTTTGTGAAATAAACAGAATGGACATTTTTCCACAGGAGACGTTTTAATAGGTATAAGCATGGTCAAATATTAGTGAAAGTACTCTCTAAAATGACGGTGTCTTTAATTTCCTAGTATTTTTAAAAATTAATTTCTACCTTCACTTTGCTCAGGTAGTGAGGAATAGCTCTTCCAACTGCCAGCTCCGAGACTTGCTTCTGAATTTTAAAACTGTTCTTTGCAGCCCATGCTCTGTTGTGGCTCCTTTTTAAACTAAGCTTTCTGCTGTGCATATGCTCTTGGTAGTGATATGAGGTAAGCGAACACTGAAGTGCATGGCATTGAACGAGAAAAGAATACACCTATAGGTGAGTCTGCAGGACTTGCACTGTTGTTTTCAGTTTTTACAGTGTGAATTAGCTGAAACTAAAACTCAGTGGGAGCTTATAAATGAAATTTCAAGATGTTGTTTTCATAATATACTTTGTAGACGAGTGTGTAAGAGGTGTGTTTTCTTCCTGCACTTACTCTTTATATTAATGTTCCAGTTTTGATTTTATAAATATTTACTGCTGACTATCACGACACATTGGTCTTCTCAAAGCCAAAGGGAAATCTGCCTTGGAAAAGAAAGGAAGCAATGTTTGAATCTCAACTCTCCTGTACTTGATATTCTTAAGCAAAAATTCTTAAGCACTATTCCTGCACTAACTCTTGCAAACAGACCCTATTATCAATTTTGCCTGGTTTATGTGAAATGAATTTACCTAAATTAAAAAATGTCTGTAAATTGTTTTCAAGATCAGATGTAAAATATCAGCCATATTAGTAATCTAAAGCCAGATTTAGTTACCAAAGAAACAAAGAAAATAGTAAACATGTAAAGTAAACTCCTGCTGGTATTTATTTCAGTCCAAAAGAAAAAAAAAAAAAGAGTCTATATCTCTATAAAACATTGCAGTTGTCCTGTAAAAAGTAGTTTGTTGCAAAATGTGCTTAATGGCCAAAGATCTACATGTAAGTAAGCATGTAACATACTGTTCTGGACATTTACAGAGTAACAGGGATTCAGGAAATCCTGCCAATGAATTGCAACATATATATAAATATAAAATTCATTATTGTATTGACAGTATAGTTCAAACTAATATCTAATGTTCTTTCTGCAGATAAATAAAGAAAATGCACATGTTCTAGTGACCAACTTTTTAAAAGGCACCTTAGAGTTATTTAAAAAAACAGCAACGGCAAAGTCTGGGAAATATTTTGATCTGTTAGATGGTTACTGATTGTCTAGAGAAAAGAAAACTTATACTAGTATGGTACCTATAACTCAACGGCACATAATATCACCAGAGACAGTACTAGAAATTATTACCAGAGTAATAAGTATTACCAGAGTACTGTGATAGAAATAGAATTTCTTATCTAGTGTGTTGAATTAAATTAAAGACCTTCATTGATGGAAGTATGCTGTTGGCCAAACTCAGAGCAAATACTAAGTTGTAACAATGACACAGGGAATAACAAATTTGGGAACTAGTAGTAAACAGTAATGAGAAGCTAATGAAGAAACTAAAGGTTAATGTACATTCATAAAATGTGCTGCTTTGAACAGCAATGACCACACAACAGTGCTGTAAATGATGCACAGAATTGTGTTTTACAGCAAATTACCTTTATTTAAATCAGAAGCTTTCTAAATTCAAGGAAAAGTAAATAAAGTTGTCATTAGCAATGTGTTGCACTAGTGAAGATAAATTGGATAGCTGGTCAATGAGCACCAGTTTAGATTTAAGATTATGAAGAGCTTGCTGTTTGCTTTCTCTGTGTTTTTTCTTTAAGATAGTCTACTCACTGGCAGAATTAATACTGAGAATTAAAATGGTAACTGTAACAAAGAGATGAGATTTAATATAAAACCATGTAATGTATTTTAGCAAAGTTGAAAAAAATAAATATTTTGGTTAGGGCTGTAACTGAATACTGAATGTCTGGAATGTTAATTCAGAAGATTCATAAGCATGTTGTAGCTATACAAATACATAGGTGTTCATAGGAATACGTGGATCTTAGAGAGAGTATGGTGAAATGTGGTTCCTTATTGAATGCAATATTGTTTTTACAATGTCATTGTATTGGCAATAATGATGAGCCATAAGCCTTCACAGGTCTCTATAAAGAAAGGGAGAGTACTTGTAGTAAAGAGCTTGCTGTTTCTTTGAAGGAGAAAGAAGAATCTTAGACACATAATGTTACTTTTTTTTTTTTTAATCTTAGTAAAAGTACATAGAAATATATCTTTACAAAATATGTCCCACTTGGAGAAAAGAAGATTTTACTTTACATTCTTCTTTTTTCCCCCAACCAGATTGTATTGTACTGTACACCTGAATAGTTCTGTCAGCTCCAGATAAAATTCTTAGTACAAATAAAGTTGCCAAAACATACGCTTTTCCTGTATTCAGGCTCATAAGATACTTTGCAGATAAACATAAATAATCGGCTTTTGCCCCTAACAACTGGAAATTTATGCTAGGGATGCCAGAGAACATCAAACTCTACAAAGAGAGGAAGTAAAGGACAGGAAAGGGGCAGATATGCCATAGAATAAATGGGATTACAAAATCACAAAAGTAATTTGTCAACATGCTTTTGTCACACCCAGAATATACTGATTTTAAGAGAAGGTATCAGGTGTGGAATTTTTTGCCAAATAAATAAGCTTTAACTGTGGCATGTTATAGTCTAAATTTCTTCAGCACTGCAGTAAGGCATTCCAGTTATGCTTGGGTAGAGAAGAAATTACTATGTCTATTATTTTTCTTGCTACTGCATAATAAATTATTGGTTTAAATCTGCAGAATTTTTACCACAAAATAAAACAAAGTTTTCTTACAAAGACACTCAAATCAACTAGGATGTATAGATGATTGGAATATATGGACTATGATAAAAGTCCTCAGAAAAAACATAATAGGTGATGTGTTAGGGGTGAAATATTCCCCAAATGAATTCTTTTTAATAATGAATAAATATTTTTTATAAATGTAAGTATTTTACAACTTTGATGTGGAAATTAGGTGCAAGGAAGGATAGCAATGAATAGAAAAAAGGCAGATGGAATTAAGTCAGAAAAGAAGAAAAAAGTTCCGAGGAAATTACTGATTCACTGAGGTTAGTCTTGTCAAAACAGAAGTTTAAATTAAATCTGAAGTCTTGGAAAAAAACACTAAGGAAATAAAGTTTAAATTGAATTGTTATAATTTCACATCTCACTCAGGCTTTGATATACTTTTTTTTTAATTTTTAGAAATAAATTTGTTTCCCTTTTTTCCTCCAATAAGCCAGATATTTGGAGATTTCAAATAGTTCTGAGGAAAACGCTTACGTAATGTGAAAAAATCTAGAGGAAAAAAAAACACCTTTCAGAACTTTATAAAGAAAATATTCACTCTTTGCAATCAGTTTTGCTAAAATTGGCCCCTTTCCTCTACAGACTTGAATCCAGTCATTCGCCTGATGAACCTGCACCCTTTTTCTCATGGAGGCTTAAGAGGTAAAAAGAGTCTTTTCTACTCAGTACTGAACATTATCATCCCCACACACGTGACCTGTCTTCTCACCAAATGGTCATTCAGAGATCCACAGGGATAATACCCTGCCCTGTTCTGGGGAAAAAAAACTGGTTCCCAAAGCATTTGGGTAGAGATGGGAGGAATGAAGAGATGTTTTAACAGGCCAAATATGTTACCTTTTCCTATTGGTGCTCCTCTGCCAATGGTGATATCTGTACATCTACAGAAGAATTTTGATTAAGGTAGTACTTGTCATGGTTTAACCCCAGCCAGCAACTAAGCACCACACAGCAGCTCACTCACTCCCCCCCGGTGGGATGGGGCAGAGAATCAGAAGTGAGAAAACTTGTGCGTTGAGATAAAGACAGTTTAATAGGTAAAGCAAAAGCCGCGCACGCAAGCAAAGCAAAACAAGGAATTCATTCACTGCTTCCCATGGGCAAGCAGGTGTTCAGCCATCTCCAGGAAAGCAGGGCTCCATCACGCGTAACCATTTCTTGGGAATACAAACACCATCACTCCAAATGTCCTCCTTCCTTCTTCCCCCAGCTTTATATGTGTCCTGGTTTTGGCTGGGATGGAGTTGATTTTCTTCCTATTAACTGGTATAATGCTGTGTTTTGGATATAGTGTGAGA
Source organism: Puffinus mauretanicus (assembly GCA_023333565.1). NCBI lineage: Eukaryota > Metazoa > Chordata > Aves > Procellariiformes > Procellariidae > Puffinus > Puffinus mauretanicus. The sequence continues at coordinate 13,264 of JAJKFH010000462.1, read as the reverse complement.
ATAATGTTGATGGCACACTGATGTTTTGGTTGTTGCTAGGTAATGTTTATGCTAGTCAAGGACTTTTTGTCTTCCCATGCCCTGCCAGATGTGCAGGGGGCTGGGAGGGACCGTGGCCAGGACGGCTGGCCCAGCTGGCCAATAGGCTATTCCATACCATATGACGTCATGCTCAGCATATAAGGCTGGGTGAAGAAGAAGGAGGGGGGGCGTTCGGAGTGATGGCGTTTGTCTTCCCAAGTAACCGTTACGTGTGATGGAGCCCTGCTTTCCTGGCGATGGCTGAACACCTGCCTGCTGATGGGAAGTGGTGAATGAATTCCTTGTTTTGCTTTGCTTGCGTGCGCGGCTTTTGCTTTCCCTATTAAACTGTCTTTATCTCAGCCCACGAGTTTTCTCACTTTTACCCTTCTGATTCTCTCCCCCATCCCACCCGGCAGGGGGGGGTGAGCGAGCGGCTGCGTGGTATTTGGCTGCTGCCAGGTTAAACCACGACAATATGCTGAGCATGACGTCATATGATATGGAATACCCCATTGGTCAGCTGGTTTAGATGTTCTGACTATGCTTCCTCCCAGCTTCTTCTGCACCTGGCAGAACATGGGAAGCAGAATAGTCCTTGACTATAGGGTACTTAGCAACAACGAAACCATCAGTGTGTTATCAACATTATTCAACGTTATAAATCCAAAACATAACACTATACCAACTACTAGGAAGAAAATCTATCCCAGCTGAAACCAGGATGGTACTGTAGCAGATTTTCCAAGGACCCTTAGAGCTTTGATCTGCAGGAGGAGTTGAATCTCTGTTGGAGATGGGCACATGACTGGTTTCCTCTCTGAAGTACATGCAGCATGCATGCAACATGGGGAACGAAGAGGAGAAATTGGAGATCTGTGTGTTATGGTTGCTTTGAGATGAAAGAGGTATGGTGGGATAGGTCATACAACTGAAAGGCTGCATTGAGTAGATATAGTTTTTTTAGGAAGGACAGGCTGGGAAAGTGAGGAGGGGGAGTCGCCTTTATGTGAAAGAGCAGCAGGAATGCATGGAGCTCTGCCTTGGGTTGGATGATGAGCCACTTAAGAGCTCAGGATTAGTGGGCAGACCAACACGGGTAGTGTTGTCGTGGGTACTTTGATGACAACTTCCTGGTACAGGTGATTGAGAAGCGGATGATAAGAGGTGCTCTTCCGGACCAAATACTTACAAAAAATGAAGTACTGGTGGGAAATCAGAAGGTTGGGGCAGCCTTGGCTGCAGTGCTTATGAGACTGTAGAGTTCAAAATCCTGGGGCAGGGTGGGGCGGGCAGGAAACAAAGGCAAAAAGCAGGATCACAGTCTTGAGCTTTGGGAGAGTAGACTTAGGCCTCTTTGGCGACCTGCTTGGAAGAATCTCATGGAATACAATCATGGAGAGAAGAGGTGTCCAGGAGAGCCAGTTGATTTTCAAGGGTGATCTCCTCCAAACTTAAGAATGGTCCATCCTGAGAAAAAGAAAATCAAACAAAGATGGCACAAGGCTTGCATGGATGAGCAAGGAGCTCCTGAAAATACTCAAATATGAAAAAGGAATTGTAGAGAAGTGGAAGAAGGGTCTGGTGACCAAGAAGGAATATAAAGTCACTCTCAAAGTCTGAGGGAAAGGTTTAGAAAGCCAAAGCCCACCGGGAGCTTAATCTGGCAAGGGACATGAAGGGTAACAAGAAGGACTTCTACAGGTATATCAACAAAAAGATGCCTTCAGGAAAGGAGTTACAACATTAACAATTATCAGAGGGTGTTTGACACAAGTCATACATATGGCATATGGCATATTGTGTTATTTAACAATTCTGTAAATGTGTTGGTAAAAGAAAGTGAAACTTTTTAGGCATTGAATCAATCATAAATCATAAGAAGAAAAGAAGACTAAGTTCAAAGTTCTTGTGAAATCTTTAAAAAATAATCAATTACTTAAAAGTCCACAGAAGCACTTTACCTTTTGTTGCTCTCTGGCAGGTTGATGGCTGAATCAGTAGTTCTGAATGAATTTTGTGTAACTTTGGATAGAAATGATGTATCTAATGCTAGAAATGGAATGTCAATTATTTTGTAAAACATGAAAAATTTATAGGTGATAGTTGAAATGAAGGGCTAACTTATTTTGGTTATGTATTCCAAATTCTTTTTTTTTTGCAATCTGTTCTATTACAAACCCATGCATCCAAACAAAATATGCTGTGATAATTCAGTGATTCAGAGGTATAACTCAGTGTTTTGACTGAGAATCTTTAGGAGAACTTTTGTTGCTTGGGGATTACAAAAGTTTCTGAAATGAATTGCCAAAATAATTCAAAGGGGTTTTGAATTGTTTTAGTGGTATAAAAAGTTCTTCAGAAATGGAAGAAAACAGATCTGCTAATGGTAACCTAAAAGGTCAGTGTTGTGAAGTTCAATTTTACAGCCAACCACTGAGGAGACGAAAAGTTAATAAGTGGCGAGGAATACAAAAATTAACTGTCAGCAGCAGGAAAAAATATCCCCCTAACAGGGTAGGGGATAAAATATGGGACCATCTAAGAACATATGAGTATTAGAGAACAGGTGAGTAAGTTAGCATGGATTTCTCTAAAGTACAAATGTATGAACTGTAAATACAGTAAGATAAGCCACAGTAAGATAATATACATACAGTAAGATAATATATATACATACAGTGAGATAATATACAATACAGTAAGATAAGCCACCGAGGCGAAGGGCTCGGAGCGGAGGGATCGCGCCAGGGACCAGCACCCTGGCTTAGCAAAACCATGACAAAACCACTGAAGGCAAGCGCAGGGAGCGAGGAGGGGCTGACCCCTCTGACCCGGAGGAGCAGGCTCCTGGCTTGAGCAGCAGCTCAGCGTGGGCTGGAGGACAGGAGGAGACGGCAGCAAACCCCCAGGTACAAGAGCAGCCCCAGGGAGCGCGAGCGACCCGGAGCGCGGCGAACAGGGCGGGCAAACAGGGCGTGGCGCGGCAGTTTGCGCGGCAGTTGGCACCGGCAGGGCGCAGCCCGCCCCCCCCTCCAGGCTCCAGAGGCCAGCTCAACTCGTGGTCGTCGCCCTCCCAGAAGAGGACCTGGCCATGGTATCCACTCGGCCGAAAGCCATCGCCAGGAGAAACGTGGCGACCCAGACGGAGCCCCCACGCAAACACACATCTGTCCAGGCCTCCGGCTGCAGGGAGTGCCTGAGGCTGTCCCTTGAGCAGGAGGGCAGCAGAGACGGCGCCTGTGTGCGCTGTGACCAGGTGGATGATCTGCTCAGCCTGGTGGCAGAGCTGAAGGAGGAAGTGGAGAGGCTAAGGAGCATCAGGGAGTGCGAGAGGGAGATAGAGTGGTGGAGCCACGCCCTGCCATCCCTGAGGCAAGGGCAGCACACGGAGGCTCCGCAAGAAGCGGAGGAACCCCTGCCCTTTTGCCACCAGGCAGAAGGAGGAGACCCGGGCGACGGAGGGGAATGGACACAGGTCCCTGCTCGGGGTGCCAGGCGAACCCCCGCCCGGCCTCCCTCACCTCAACCTTCCCAGCTGCCCCTACACAACAGATACGGGGCTCTGGAACTTGAGGGCCAGACGAACGAGGACGAAGATGAAGGCCCATCCAGGGGGTTGCCCGAGGCGAGGCAGCCAGCCCCACAAATTACGACTGCCTCCGCTAAGAAAAAAAGGAGGGTAATTGTCGTAGGTGATTCCCTTCTGAGGGGGACGGAGGGCCCAATTTGTCGGCCAGACCCATCCCACAGGGAAGTCTGCTGCCTCCCTGGGGCCCGGGTTAAGGACGTTACTAGGATGCTCCCTAGTCTCGTGCAGGCCTCCGATTACTACCCGCTACTGGTTATACAGGCTGGCAGTGAGGAGGTTGCGGAGAGAAGTCCCGAAGAGATCAAAAGGGACTTCAGGGCACTGGGGCGACTGGTGGGAGGATCGGGAGCACAGGTAGTGTTTTCCTCGATCCCTTTAGTGGCAGGGCGGAACACTGAAAGGAACAGGAAAACTCATCGGATCAACACGTGGCTTAGGGGCTGGTGCCTTCGGCAGAATTTTGGCTTCTTTGACCACGGGGAGGTTTACAAGGCACCGGGCTTGCTGACGATGGACGGAGTTCAGCTGTCTCGCAGGGGGAAAAGGATTCTTACGTATGAGTTGGTGGGGCTCATTGAGAGGGCTTTAAACTAGATTCGAAGGGGGAAGGGGATAAAACCAGGCTCACTAGAGAAGAGCCTAGGGACCGCACGCCAATGTCGGGGGAGAAATCGGCAGCCCAGCTCAAGTGCCTCTATACCAATGCACGCAGCGTGGGCGGCAAACAGGAGGAGCTGGAAGCCATTGTGCAGCGGGGTAGCTATGACTTAGTCGCCATCACGGAAACATGGTGGGACGAGTCTCACGATTGGAGTGCTGCAATGGTTGGCTATAAGCTCTTCAGAAGGGACAGGCGAGGAAGGAGAGGTGGTGGGGTAGCCCTGTATGTTAGGGAGTGCTTCGACTGTCTAGAACTCAATGGTAGTGATGACGAGGTCGAGTGCTTGTGGGTAAGGATGAGGGGGAAGGCCAACAAGGCAGATATCCTGCTGGGAGTCTGTTATAGGCCACCTAGCCAGGATGAGGAGGCAGACGAAATATTCTACAAGAGGCTGGCAGAAGTCTCCCAGTCGCTAGCCCTTGTTCTCGTGGGGGACTTTAACTTTCCGGACGTCTGCTGGCAGTACCACACAGCGGAGAGGAAACAGTCAAGGAGGTTCCTGGAGTGTGTGGAGGATAACTTCCTGACGCAGCTGGTAAGCGAGCCCACCAGGGGAGGTGCCTCGCTTGACCTGCTGTTCACAAACAGAGAAGGACTGGTGGGAGATGTGGTGGTCAGAGGCCGGCTTGGGCTTAGCGACCATGAAATGATAGAATTCTCGATACTTGGTGAAGTAAAGAGGGGGGCCAGCAAAACCGCTACCATGGACTTCCAGAGGGTGGACTTTGGCCTGCTCAGGACATTGGTCGAGAGGGTCCCTTGGGAGACAGTCCTGAAGGGCAAAGGGGTCCAGGAAGGCTGGACGTTCTTCAAGAAGGAAGTCTTAAAGGCGCAGGAGCGGGCTGTCCCCATGTGCAGCAAGAAGAACGGGCGGGGAAGGCGACCGGCCTGGCTGAACGGGGAGCTCTGGCTGAGACTCAGGAAAAAAAGGAGAGTTTATCACCTTTGGAAGAAGGGGCAGGCAAGTCAAGAAGAGTACAGGGATCTCGTTAGGTCGTGCAGAGAGGAAATTAGAAAGGCAAAAGCCCAGCTAGAACTCAACCTGGCCACTGTCGTGAGAGACAACAAAAATGCTTTTACAAGTATATTAATGACAAAAGGAGAGCCAAGGAGAATCTCCATCCTCTATTGGGTGCGGGGGGGAACGTTGCCACCAGGGATGAGGATAAGGCTGAGGTACTCAATGCCTTCTTTGCCTCAGCCTTTAGCAGTCAGAGCAGTTATCCTCAGGGTACTCAGCCCCCTGAGCTGGATGACAAGGACGATGAGCAGGATAGACCCCCCATAATCCATGAGGAAGAAGTTAATGAGCTGCTACGCCACCTGGACGCTCACAAGTCTATGGGGCCGGATGGGATCCACCCGAGGGTACTGAGGGAGCTGGCGGAGGAGCTTGCCGAGCCGCTCTCCATCATTTACCAACAGTCCTGGTTAACTGGGGAGGTCCCGGACGACTGGAGGCTCGCCAATGTGACGCCCATCTATAAGAAGGGCCGGAAGGAGGATCCGGGGAACTACAGGCCGGTCAGCCTGACCTCGGTGCCGGGGAAGATCATGGAGCGGTTTGTTTTGAGGGCGCTCACGAGCCATGTCCGGAACAACCAGGGGATCAGGCCCAGCCAGCACGGGTTCATGGAAGGCAGGTCCTGCTTGACCAACCTGATCTCCTTCTATGACCAGGTGACCCGCCTCGTGGATGAGGGAAAGGCTGTGGATGTGGTCTACCTGGACACAGTAAGGCCTTTGACACTGTCTCCCACAGCATTCTCCCTAGAGAAGCTGACTCCTGGCCTAGACAGGTACACTCTTAAAGCTGGGTAAAACTGGCTACAGGCGGCCAGGCCCAGAGAGTTGGTGGCAGTTCTAAATCCAGTTGGCTGACCCAGTCCTGGCGGTGTTCCCAGGGCTCAGTTTGGGGCGGTGTTGTTCAGCCTCTTTGCTCCAGCGATCTAGACCCGAGATCGAGTATCTCCAGTCAGTTTGCAGATGACACCAAGCTGGGCGGGAGTGCTGATCTGCTGGAGGGTAGGAAGGCTCTGCAGAGGGACCTGGACAGGCTGGATCGATGGGCTGAGGCCAACTGTATGAGGTTCAACAAGGCCAAGTGCCGGGTCCTGCACTTCGGCCACAACAACCCCAGACAACGCTACAGGCTTGGTGAAGAGTGGCTGGAAAGCTGCCCGGAGGAAAAGGACCTGGGGGTGCTGATTGACAGCTGGCTGAACATGAGCCGGCAGTGTGCTCAGGTGGCCAAGAAGGCCAATGGCATCCTGGCCTGTATTAGGAATAGTGTGGCCAGCAGGAGCAGGGAGGTGATCGTGTCCCTGTACGCGGCACTGGTGAGGCCGCACCTCGAATCCTGTGTTCAGTTCTGGGCCCCTCACTACCAGAAGGACATGGAGGTGCTGGAGCGTGTCCAGAGGAGGGCAACGAAGCTGGTGAAGGGTCTGGAGCACAAGTCTTATGAGGAGCGGCTGAGGGAACTGGGACTGTTTAGTCTGGAGAAGAGGAGGCTGAGGGGAGACCTCATGGCTCTCTACAACTACCTGAGAAAGGAACCTTAGCGAGGTGGGTGTTGGTCTCTTCTCCCAAGTATTAACTTGCTGATAGGACGAGAGGAAATGGCCTCAAGTTGCGCCAGGAGGTTTAGACTGGACATTAGGAGGGAATTTTTTTTTACTGAAAGAGTGGTCAGGCCTTAGAACAGGCTGCCCAGGGGAAGTGGTAAGTCACCATCCCTGGAGGGTATTTAAAAAGGCGATGTAGATGAGGCCCTTAAGCTGTGGTGTAGGGGCATGGTGTGTTGGATTGACGGTTGGACTCAGTGATCTTAAAGGTCTTTTCCAGCCTTACTGATTCTATGATTCTATATGATTCTATGATAACAAAATAACATTACTTTATATAAGGCAAAATCAGAATTGACAAGTTTGTGCTCACAGTGTGCCAGGCTCTTCTTACTTTCATTACACTGAACACAAAGCAGAGGTGAAAAAGGCTTGTTGAGCAAACCCATGGCATCTTCCAGAGTTTAAGTGAGATGGAACCAATCACAAATAAACAATATTGGAAGAGCTCACCTCCTCATATGATCATTGTTTTGAAGTCCTGTTCAAGTTTTCTTTGAAATTTTCATACTGGGTGTCTGACTGTATCACAAAGACATCTCTTTCAGACCTGAATGAAAGTGAAAGACAGGGACAAGTGATGAGATTCCTAATATTAGCTCTTTAGTTTGCCTTATAATATCCAAGTTGTGGTACTGAGATAACTTGCTTAGTGTGGTGCAAGAACTGCTACCGCCAGAGAAATATGTAGGCTCCAATTTCAGAGGAGGAAATAAATATATTTTTACGTTGAGAAGGTTCTCTTAACAGTGCTGAAAAAGATATCAGTTGTTGAGAGTAATGTAGTTCAAGTGTCATTTCAGTCACAGCCCTGAAGAAAATTATCCATGTTTCCTGTCAAATAAGTTCGATGTTAATATTACTGCCTTGTTGTAATGAGCCGCAGGGATTCTATGTCCACGGACAATCTAAGCCTTTTCCCAAACATCTGTGTCAACAAGGTATGAAGAAAACAGACTGATTGCCTGATAAAAATATACAGCACAAGCTTAAACCATTATGCAAAAAACATTACCACACATAATTTAGAGCAGCCTGAAGTGGTGTGTTGCATTGGATTGACTTTGGTAATAAGTACGGGCAGGTACAAAGTTTGTGCTTCTTCAGCCACTAAATGCCTAAGAGAAATATCCATATATTACATAAACACACTATAACCACCTACAGTGTAGATGCTGTAATATAACAGAAAACAATGCCTATAGGTTAATCTTCTAAGGGAAAAGATTAAACTGCCCTGCTACAAGCCATGGTCTTTCAGTGATGCTGAACAGGCATCTGGAGAGAGGGGAGGTTGGGTTTTGGATGTGAGGTTTTTTGTTTTGAAATCATACTCTTCACTGAACAGTTGATAATTATGAAGTCTGTGTTTAGATGAGCATGAAAGGCATTTTTTACGTCTTTCCAGCCTTCTACGAAAAGTGACATTTCCTTATAAAAATGCATTTACTGTCAGACTCACATTGGCTTTCCATTGTATTTTTATTTATTTATTGAAAAATCTTCACACAAACCTGAAAATAGGCTAAGACCATCGTGTGAGTTATAATCATGCAAGAATCACAAGTATGTTCATTTTAGTATTCAGTGTAAACTGCACTGAATTCTTCAGTAGACAAAATGTTAACGCTCTTGGCAGTGTCTGTTCCACAAAAACTTGGGAAAGCCCACAATGGTTTTTATTATAAAAACTCATTACTATATTAAATTAAAGAAGGAGATGCAAGAGATTATTTGCGATGCTGTTAATGATTTCCCTAATTTCACAGAGATTTTTTTCCTTTGACTTTTCACAGGCAAACCAAGAAGTATCTCAAGGAAAGGCTGAATTGAGCATCTAAATGCCTCCAGCCATAGGAGATGGAGAATGACCCAACTGGAAACCAGTTTGCAGCTCAGTGTGGACACAGATAGGAGAAAAGATCTGTACTAAATTGTCAGACCACTGGACACTAACTTTTGCTCTGTTGCGAAAAGTATTGAGACACAAATGTAAATGGGATGTTCTAGGATGTTATTCTATCTTCTTGAGTTTTGGTTGAGGGGTATGGTAGGGTGCAAAGTGGTTTTTTCAGGTTTGTTTTGATTAATTTTACAAATCGATGTGCAATCTGAATGTTTCTGAAGAACACGCAGGCACCCATATAAGCAGGAAATCTTTGAATTTCAATTTTATTCTGGCAAGTTAGGAAAGAAAGGAAGAATCAGATCAGTGACTCCACTACGGTTGGGTGCTATTTATGAAAAAAATAAGAAAAAACAGAATTAGTTGTCAGAGATATCTCCAGCAAGACAAGTTATTTTCGAGCACTCTGAGAAGCTGATTTTTGTAAACATTACCCACATCTTGCTTCCCCAATGAAATTTTAGTAAATTATTCTCATACCCATGCCCAATAAGCACAGAAAACTGCCAATGGGATAAGTTACATATTTTCTGTGGTCGTTCAATCATTTCTGGTTTTTGCTAATACACAGTCCTCAACAGTCCTGGCAATTAGAATTAATTAATCCACAGATAAAGCTACTAATGTGTAATAGTCTTTAATTTGAAGATGGCGGATTGAGAAGTTTACTAAGTTGTGAGATATGTGAAGCAAATGAACAATCATGTTCCAAAGTTGCACCTGTCTTTGAGCAAATTAAAAATGCATCCTATTATGTAATTAACATCATTTTGAGTGAAATATGCTGTATACCACAAAAAAGTCCAATTAGTTCCTACTTCTGTATTATTTATAATGAAACTACTTGCTTTTTGAATATAGTTTTCTGGGAGAGTTAATTAAGTCCAGATGATCATTTGTTCCTCAAGAAAACTAACTGTGTTGTTCTTGTAAGGTTTTTATTGCTATTATGTAATTAGTGTTTTTTGTATATATACATATTAGAAAAAAGCCATAATATTTCAACACTTTCTACAGCCCTCCCTCCCCCTTAAACTTGTATAACTACTGCAGAACAACATACTCCAATGAGAGTAGAAAGGTTCTGAAATATGAAGGTGAATGTTAGATACATACCACCTTTTTTGTGCACTTGAACATCACCTACAGAGTCTCTCCAGAAGCCACCGTTTACTGCAGTAATAGAAGAATAATTGTATTACTTACTGGTCTTCTGCAATAGAGTGAGTTAAACAAAGTAAGCCCTGTTAATGAGGGAAGTATGTGCATATTACATATCAAAATCAAACTAGAAGACAATTAAAATGATGAAGAAAGCACCTGAAATTTCTGTTTCTTTGTGTAGATATTCTTTTATTTTTAGAGAAAAAGTGTATGATCCATTATGAAAACTACAGTAAAGAAAAGACTGTTTTTCTGTAAAAGAAGATTTCCATCTGTAAAAGAAGATTTCCATCTTCTACCTGGGAGCCTCTGCCACTCATGGTCGCAAGCTGTGAAGGGCCACAGATCACCACTGTAATGAAATCTGAGCTCAGCAGGATGAATGTGTCATTCAGAAACGCAAACTCTTACCTTGTCTTCAAGAACAGTAGTGCTGCATCACAGCAGCATTTAGGGACTACAAAATTCAAGACATGCTTTGTAAATCATTAGGGGCTATAGGCAGGGCAGCAGGATCATGCCGCTCTCACCCATTTATCAGATGAAGACAACTTTGAACACACTGGTGGTACCTTGATACCCTGCTACTGTAACTCAAGCAATGACTTCACTCTGACACTTCCAAGGACTCAGAAACAGGCACCTGCCTGAGTTACTGAGAGCATTCCCTTTGGAGCTAGGACCATGAATCATGAAGCAACCTGCATCCTGGATCATGTCAGCTGATAAGGAACCCTAGTCCTGGCTCCTTTTTTTCCCTTTTGTGGCTTCCTCTTGTGCATAAAGTCATCATAGACTTTTCTTCTCTTTTTCTAGACTGTCAGTGAGATCATACCACACTAAACCCAGAATGCTTCTCTTCACAAAGACAACTACTTTAAAATCTCCTGTCTTTTTGGAGCAAAAGTGGTTAGAACAAAAACTCATGAACGAGCAGCAAATTTTATGCAAATGTGATGACTGTGAATTTTTGCTGCTTAAAGGGGTAAAAAGAGCAATCAATCTTTTACAGTTTCTCTGGAGTTGTTAAAGTTACCGATTCAGGTGCTTTTCATTCAATGAAAAGCTTTTGCAATGTGAGGAACCAGAGCAGTTCCTGTATTTAACTTACTCATTAAACACAAGACTGTGCTGAAGGGTCAAAAAAAGTGCCTTGACAGGAAGCTAAAGCCATTCCAGGTTCACAGCATAATGTTGGAATATTCACACTATTTTTCTAAATTAAACTAAATTAGACTAAATTAGGTTGTCAAAGTAAATTAGAATCAACTATACCTTCTCTTTTTTTTTTTAAACTATTTGCTGTATACCAAATAAGTATAGCTTAAGCACATTTAATAATTAAAATTTTGAATTACCAGAAAATGTAATTCATTGGAAGACTTTTAAAATTTTCAACATTAGGAAAGAATGAATTTTTAAACATTTGGAACCCAATAATCATTGAAAAAGATAGACCAAAAGGGAACTTCAGGCCAGAGAGTCCAACCTGCTGCTCAGAGCTGGTGAACTCAGGCCAGGTTGCTCAAGGCTTCATCCAGCTGGATGCTGAAAATCTTCCATTTCTTTCCATAAATTTTAAAAATTGAAAAGCAATCAGAATTTTAAAGACTTTATTCCTTCAAATTACAGTGTCTTCTAGTGTCATCAAATTTAACTGGCAAACTAAACCTTCAGAACTCTGCCAATGAAGATGAATGGTCCCCTTGGTGGAATGGAGAGCTCTCTTTCACAGCTGTTCTCTTCTTAGAGCACTCCTAAAAAAACCACAGAGAATTAAGGAGTTGTTTGATGAAAACTGTCACAAAAAAAAAGGGCAATATAGTCTATTTGAAAAAAACCAACAACAAAACACATAGCTGTATGTTTCCATAGATAAAATGAATTTCCTTGTTAATGTGCTGACAGATTGTTGTGGTTTAACGCGGCAGGCAGCCAAACACCACACAGCAGCTCACTCACTCCCCGCCTCCCCAGTGGGATGAGGGAGAGAATCGGTAAAAAAAAAAAGTAAAATTCGTGGATTGAGGTAAAGATAGTTTCATAGAACAGAAAAGGAAGGATAATAATAATAGTAATAATAATAATGATGATAATAATAATAGAATATACAAAATGAGTAATGCACAATGCGACTACTCACCACCTGCCGGCCAATGTTCAGCCTGCCCCAAGCAGTGATTGCCCCTCCCTGACCAACGCCCTGTTTATGTATTGAGCATGATGTCATATGGTATGGAATACCCCTTTGGCCAGTTGGGTCTGCTGTCCTGGCTATGCTCCCTCCCAGCTTCTTGTGCACCTGGCAAAGCATGGGAAGCTGAAAAGTCCTTGACCATAGAATCATAGAATCATTAAGGTTGGAAAAGACCTCTAAGATCATCGTGTCCAACCGTCAACCCAACACACCATGCCCACTACACCATGTCCCTAAGGGCCTCATCTACAATGGATCAGCACACGTCACCTCCTCCTCTGGGGATATGCCAAAATCTTTGCCTTCTGGCCAGTTCGTGATCACTTCCAAGATCTCTGGGCGACTGGGGTTTCCTATTCGGGCCCGTTGTGTGATCACTGCGACCCACTTACTCCATGTAGCATCGGTTGCATGATGTGTAGAGGGGACGCTCCCTTTGAACATTCAGCCCAGCACCGTCAGTCGGGGTGCCAGGAGGAGCTGTGCTTCAGTACCAACCACTTCCGAAGCCGCTTGAACCCCTTCATATGCTACCAATATCTCCTTCTCAGTTGGAGTGTAGCAGGCCTCGGATCCTCTGTATCCCCGACTCCAGAACCCCAAGGGTCGACCTCGAGTCTCCCCTGGTGCTTTCTGCCAGAGGCTCCAGGTAGGGCCATTCTCCCTGGCTGCGGTGTAGAGCACATTCCTTACATCTTGTCCTGCCCGGACTGGCCCAAGGGCTACTGCATGAACTATCTCCCGTTTAATTTGTTCAAAGGCTTGTTGTTGCTCAGGGCCCCATTTGAAATTGTTCTTCTTCCGGGTCGCTTGATAGAGAAGGCTTACGATCTGACTGTAATCTGGAATATACATTCTCCAAAAACCCACAACGCCTAAGAAAGCTTGTGTTTCCTTTTTGCTAGTTGGTGGAGACATGGCTGTTATTTTGTTGATCACATCCATTGGGATCTGACGATGTCCATCTTGCCATTTTATTCCTAAAAACTGGATCTCCTGTGCAGGTCTCTTGACCTTACTTTGTTTTATGGTAAAAGTGGCCTTCAGAAGGATTTGAATTATTTCCTTCCCTTTCTCAAAAACTTCTTCTGCTGTG
>JAJKFH010002517.1:0-87718 GCA_023333565.1 Puffinus mauretanicus | reverse complement strand
AAGAGTCAGAGTTTAAATGAACTATCACATGAAGTCGAGGGGAGAGGAATACAACAAAACATATTTACCACAAACTGGTATATAGTTGACAAAACAGGAGTCTATTTGGCACAGCAGACTTGACATGATTTAGATGCTGCTAACATCTCTGTCAGAAGCTGTCATTATTTTATGGGCTATTGTTATACTCAGGAAACAGCCAGCCTTCATTGGCGTGAGGACTGGAGCAAGAGCCCTCTGAATCACTATGCTCACTGACTCAGTCTGCAGAAAATAAACTAATAAATAATATTTAAAAAAAAAAATCACATGTAGCACAAAAGAGGGCCACCTTCAGAAATGAATGGCTCTATAGATAAAACAATGGATTAGATTAGTTTCTAATTAATTCTTAACTTCTCTGTCCTCTGCTTTGACAGGTGTTGATTCAAGATCTCTCTGTACTCAGAATCTCTACAGTTGGATATCCCAGCAGGAGCGGTGGGGGACAGCAGCCAGACAGACCAAGACCTCCTACTTTTTCTGTTAAATCAATAAACCTTAAGGAGCATAAAAGTTACTCCTCTGATAGCAAAAGCAGAATGGGATGAAGGGGCTTGAGATTTTTAGAACTGATCTCCCACAGATCATAACTATGTAGCATGAAAAACTTTATTTTGATCACATTTCACAGTTCCTTCATAGCCAGAAGGACTTTAATTACAGGAATTTTCATACCAGTCAACTGGTAAAAAGGTATACAAGCCTTTTTATCCCATTTTATCCTTTTACACTTGTTCCATAAAACCATTTTCCACTCTCCAGCTCACGATCTCTCTAAGCAGAAAAGTCCTATCTGCCACATGCTTGTCATAAACTAGGTAGGATATGACAAAGTTTCAAATACATCAGTATTTATAAAATTCGAAACTTTAAAACACAAAAAAGCAAAAAAAAAGAAAAAGGGAGGGGGGAGAATTATTCTCTACCCTGACTATTAGGTTCTTAAGCTGCCAGTATTTAACATTAATGTCTCTGTATTTCAACGTCAGGATTGCAACAGTTCTGCTCTTTGTAGATATCAGTGAGAGATTATCTGCCTTTTACCACTTCAGGCGCTCCACCTACACTTATTCACGGATTAGATTTTTTTCTTTTTTTAAAATGTTTAAAAGGTTAGACTCTGCCCCCCCAAGGTATAATGGACAAAAGAGCACATTTTAAGTGACATTAAATTATGCTCCTCTTGATTTAAATACAAAAAGTTAGCCCCACTGGTACATTCATCCATAAGAACGTTAACACCTCCAACTTCATAGACACCCATAAATTATATTTGTAAACAGCAAATTACTAGACATAGTACCACACTCTATGAAAGAGAAAAAGAATGCACACAATCAGCATTTTTCTTTTTGACAAGAAAATTAAAATCTCTAACAGCAGACCATACCCATCCCACAGGGAAGTCTGCTGCCTCCCTGGGGCCCGAGTTAGAGACATTACTAGGAAACTCCCCAGTCTGGTACGGCCCTCTGATTACTACCCACTATTGGTCACACAGGCTGGCCATGAGGAGGTTGCAGAGAGAAGTCCAGAAGTGATCAAAAGGGACTTCAGGGCACTGGGGCGATTGGTGGAAGGATCAGGAGCACAGGTAGTGTTTTCCTCGATCCCTTCAGTGGCAGGGAAGAATATTGAAGGGAACAGGAAAACACACCTGATCAACATGTGGCTTAGGGGCTGGTGCCATTGGGGGAATTTTGGCTTCTTTGATCACGGGGAGATTTACACGGCACCGGGCCTGCTGGGGACAGATGGAGTTCAGCTGTCTCATAGGGGGAAAAGGATTCTCGCGTATGAGTTGGCAGGGCTCATCGAGAGGGCTTTAAACTAGGTTCGAAGGGGGAAGGGGATAAAACCAGGCTCACTAGAGAAGAGCCTAGGGGTGGCACACCAATGTTGGGGGTGAAGTCGGTAGCCCAGCTCAAATGCATCTTGTCCTGGTTCCGGCTGGGATAGAGCTAACTTTCTTCTCAGTAGCTTGGGGGGTGTGCTGTGTTTCGGGTTTGGTATGAGAGGAGCATTGATGGCCCATTGATGCTTTGGTTGTTGCTGGGTGGTGCTTGCACCAGGGACTTTTGGTTTCTCTTTTCGGCCTCCCATGCCCTGCCACGTGCAGGGGAAGCTGTGGGGGCGAGGAGGGAGCACAGCCAGGGTGGCTGACCCAGCTGGCCAATGGGGTATTCTATACCGTGTGACACCATGCTCAGTAGAAAAACCAGGCCTGTGGGGGGCTCAGCCCCAGTTCATGACACGCGGTCAGCAGTCGGTGAGCCGTTGCATTGTGCATTGCCTGCTTTGTATATTCTGTTATTGTTGTTGTTCTCATTGTTATTACTGTTCTACTTCGTTTTATTTCAATTATTAAATTATTTCAATTATTTTATCTCAACCCGCGAGTTTTCCTACTTGGGCCCTGCCGATTCGCTCCCCCATCCTACCAGAGGAGGGGGGTGAGCAAGCAGCTGCGTGGGGTTTATTTGGTGGCTGGGGTTAAACCACGACAGATCTACACCAATGCACGCAGCATGGGCGGCAAACAGGAGGAGCTGGAAGCCATTGTGCAGCGGGGTAGCTATGACTTAGTCGCCGTCACAGAAACATGGTGGGATGAGTCTCATGATTGGAGTGCTGCAATGGATGGCTATACGCTCTTCAGAAGGGACAGGCGAGGAAGGAGAGGTGGTGGGGTAGCCCTGTATGTTAGGGAGTGCTTCGACTGTCTAGAGCTCAATGATAGCAATGATAAGGTCGAGTGCTTGTGGGTAAGGATGAGGGGGAAGGCCAACAAGGCAGATATCCTGCTGGGAGTCTGTTATAGACCACCTAGCCAGGACGAGGAGGCAGACGAAATATTCTACCAGAGGCTGGCAGAAGTCTCACAGTCGCTAGCCCTTGGAAGAAGGGGCAGGCAACTCAAGAAGAGTACAGGGATCTCGTTAGGTTGTGCAGAGAGGAAATTAGAAAGGCAAAAGCCCAGTTAGAACTCAACCTGGCCACTGTCGTGACAAACAACAAAAAATGCTTTTACAAGTATATTAATGACAAAAGGAGAGCCAAGGAGAATCTCCATCCTCTATTGGATGCGGGGGGGAACATTGCCACCAAGGATGAGGATAAGGCTGAGGTACTCAACGTCTTCTTTGCCTCAGTCGTTAATAGTCAGAGCAGTTATCCTCAGGGTATTCAGCCCCCTGAGCTGGAAGACAAGGACGGCGAGCAGGATAAACTCCCCATAATCCAAGAGGAAGCAGTTAACGACCTGCTACGCCACCTGGATGCTCACAAGTCTATGGGGCTGGATAGGATCCACCCGAGGGTACTGAGGGAGCTGGCGGAGGAGCTTGCTGAGCCGCTCTCCATCATTTACCAGCAGTCCTGGTTAACGGGGGAGGTCCTGGACGACTGGAGGCTTGCCAATGTGACGCCCATCTACAAGAAGGGCCGGAAGGAGGATCCGGGAAACTACAGGCCGGTCAGCCTGACCTCGGAGCCAGGGAAGATTATGGAGCGGTTTGCCTTGAGGGTGCTCACAAGCCACGTGTGGGATAACCAGGGGATCAGGCCCAGCCAGCATGGGTTCCTGGAAGGCAGGTCCTGCTTGACCAACCTGATCTCCTTCTATGACCAGGTGACCCGCCTAGTGGATGAGGGAAAGGCTGTGGATGTGGTCTACCTGGACTTCAGTAAAGCCTTTGACACTGTCTCCCACAGCATTCTCCTAGAGAAGCTGGCGGCTCACGGCTTAGACAGTTGTAATTTTTGCTGGGTAAAAAACTGGCTGGACGGCCGAGCCCAGAGAGTTAAATCCAGTTGGCGGCTGGTCACGAGCGGTGTTCCCCAGGGCTCAGTACTGGGGCCGGTCTTGTTCAATATCTTTATCAATGATCTGGATGAGCGGATTGAGTGCTCCCTCAGTAAGTTTGGGCGGGAGTGTTGATCTGCTGGAGGGTAGGAAGGCTCTGCAGAGGGACCTGGACAGGCTGGATCGATGGGCCCAGGCCAATGTATGAGGTTCAACAAGGCCAAGTGCCGGGTCCTGCACTTGGGCCACAACAACCCCATGCAACGCTACAGGCTTGGGGCAGAGCGGCTGGAAAGCTGCCCAGAGGAAAAGGACCTGGGGGTGCTGGTTGACAGCCGGCTGAACATGAGCCGGCAGTGTGCCCAGGTGGCTAAGAAGACCAACGGCATCCTGGCTTGTATCAGAACTAGTGTGGCCAGCAGGAGCAGGGAGGTGATCGTGCCCCTGTACTCGGCACTGGTGAGGCCGCACCTCGAATACTATGTTCAGTTTTGGGCCCCTCACAACAAGAAGGACATTGAGGTGCTGGAGCGTGTCCAGAGAAGGGCAACGAAGCTGGTGAAGGGCCTGGAGCACAAGTCTGATGGGGAGCGGCTGAGGGAACTGGGGGTGTTTAGTCTGGAGAAGAGGAGGTTGAGGGGAGACCTCATCGTGCTCTACAACTACCTGAAAGGAGGTTGTAGCAAGGTGGGTGTTGGTCTCTTCTGCCAAGTAACTAGCGATAGGACGAGAGAAAATGGCCTCCAGTTGCACCAAGGGAGGTTTAGATTGGACATTAGGAGAAATTTCTTTACTGAAAGAGTGGTCAGGCCTTGGAACAGGCTGCCCAGGGAAGTGGTTGAGTCACCAACCCTGGAAGTATTTAAAAGACGAGTAGATGAGGCGCTTAGGGACACGGTGTAGTGGGCATGGTGGTGTTGAGTTGACGGTTGGACACGACGATCTTAGAGGTCTTTTCCAACCTTAATGATTCTATGATTCTATAAGCCTGAATAAAAATCAATCAAATCTGGACCCCAAATGGGGTATGGGTTATGATATGCCACATATGCCGCACACTCGACTCTTGAAAGCAATCATGCACTAAAGAAAATTTTAGGTCGTTATGCAGAGGTTTAACTAGAGTCTTGGCAAGTTAATTTGGGACATGAAAGGTATTTGCACTACAGTACCATGTGCAGTAAATAAAACTGGTCTTGCAGTTCGATTCCAACGCCGCATCCTCAGACAAAATGAGGCTGCTACATCTGAGGAACGTGGATAGAAATCTCACCTGCCATGCCGAAGTTATGCTGTGGCATTTCTTCACTTTTTGTCACTTTCCTCAGGCTTGGTCAATCTTTTGCAGAGTCTGAAGCAAAGGCCCATAGCTTTTTCCTGTTTGTAGCAGTGGATGTCTGGGTTTTCACAGGTTGGTTTGTTGTGGGGCACCACCCGTACCCTGGCTTTGCCTTCCTAAATGCATCCTTGTACTAGAAAAGAAAAGCAAAATTACCAGTCATGCCAGTCATGCTATTATACTAGCCACAGGGCAATAGAGTGCACTGCTTGTAAGAGGATTTGATACAGTAAATAATCCTTAAATATCTTGATTTTTTAACAGTTTAATCACGTGCTTAGACTCTGACTGCCTACACAATCTAACAAGAAGAAATATTAAGATAAGTAGAGCTGTATTTAAAAAGGTGGGGTTTCTCTTTCCTCTCCTGAGGGTTTATCACCCAGAGTAGGCTGAAGTTCTGATCCTGCAAACTGCTCCCCAGTGCTTGTATGCTCACTCTGGGAAACAAAGACAGCTATTCAAATTCTTTTGCAGGTACAATCTTTGTTTACTTTCTAGTTTGAATGAAATTAAAACATATATTTAGCAATAAATGCAGCATGATGCTCCTTACCTTGCACCCATTTTTCTCTAATAGTTCAGTATTTTAGAATACTTGAGTATATTCTTTCCCAAACCAGGCACTGAAAATAAAACACTACCAGGATCATCTCATTTTCAGTAACTTCTGATACATCATCCCCATGTTCCTTCCAAAATGTACCACGCTGCATGGCTGCGTAAAATAAACTAGGACCATTTGAAACTTTCTTTGGTCTGGAGCAGACAGCACATATCTCAGCTGTTTGCTATATTCTTGGTCTGAGGCAGCAAAACGAACGAAGCCAGGCTACACATAGTGGGGTAGGGGGAAAAGGTCTGGATCCTACACAGTTTGGGGGGTAGGGGGAAGGATGGGAACCTACTTTATTCCCAAAATGCAACAGTGAGGTTTTCCAAATATCTTGCTGGCCAGACCAAAACAACATTTTTGAATGTTAACAGCAATAGAAAGCACATTTCAGTATTTTAAATGTGTTGCTATGCAAGGTGGAGAATAGATGAATCAGAGGAACATGCCACACATTCCAGCTGCAGATGTTTGCCTAACAACTGACAGGGAGGTTACCCAGTAAGGACCAGTACCGACCGCAGGGAGGAGGACCCCAACACCTTCCCATGCACTTGGTAGCTCTCAACGGCAGCAAATGACCAGAAGAGCTGTTTTATTCTGAAGGACATGGCAGGGCAGCTGCAGGAAGTTTCTTCCATGATTGCACATCTTCCCACCCACCCAGCTGTCATCAGTCCCAGTTACGGCACAGAGAAACACCTATGTTTCATGCACATGCCTGCACAGAAACACAGGCAGAGGGAAGAAAGCCCTTGGGTATCAAATACAGAAATAGCACTGAAACCCTTGTCCTCTGACAGTCACTGCAGTGTTTTCGCAGGTCAATAAACAGCGTGCCTTGTGGCAGATCACCATTGCATTTGTATCGCTCGCTTTCATTTCCATCTTAACCTATCCGCTGGCACTTGCTACCGCCAGACTGTAACAAGGATAAAAACTATTCCGTTTACAAGCAGCACAGCACCGTGTAAACCCGCTGTGTGAAGTTCTGTATTTATAGAAATGGCTATAAATAATAAAAATCTGCAGGGACCACTGACCTACATACGGGCTGTATTTTCTGAATAGGGCCTAGGTATTAAATCTGCAAACTAAGGACTGCGACACCTATCACCCTCTTTTCTTTCCCTCCGTTTGGTGTGGGAGCTCATTTCACCAGTGAAGGTACACCACAAAAATAGCCTCACAGAGGGGAAGGGAGGGGAGGGGTTAAGGGAAGAGATGGAAAGGAAATACATATCAGCATCTCTGCTTGGAGCAATTGAATTGTTCTGCAGAGTAATTTGACAAGCTGACAAGCTGCCCATCAGATGAGAACCAGAATGCACGCCATTTGTAAGATGAGGCAAGCTTTTAATCAGCTTCCAACAAGAGCAATTCAAGTGAGGTGGTGTATTAATGGATTTTGTCCTCTGCAAAGCCAAGAAGCGAACATTAACCGCACTCCCCAAAGGGGAGGGAGCAAACTGAGGGAAGGCAACTCATCGGCCCCTTTCTGAGTTTCAACACTCAAGATAAACGAAAAAAAACCATGTAAGAAGTTAAACAGGGGCCAAGAAGCAGTTTTATAAAATGTATATAGGGGCCTGATCTAAATCTCAGAAAGACTTTCAATATTGATTTTTGTGACTATTAGACCAAGGCCTACAATGAAGTGATAGCTTCCGCTTGCCAGGTCATGAGAAGATAATTTAAATGAGCTACATAGTAGTGAGAAAACGCCAAAGGCAATAGCAGAGCTTACTGTTCTCCTCCATTCAACCAACTGTGCAGTAAACCAACTTAACAGAGCCAGCCTAAAGACATCTCTGAAGTCGCTTAAAAAAAAAAAAAAGGTAAATCCGTATCCTGGAATGTAAAGACACCGCCTTGGTTCCCACGCAGAGCGGCAGAGATGGCCCAGCAAGGTCATGTCCTGATGTCCAAGGTAAGATAAAAAAAGCACAGGATATGCTTGTGGGGTTGGTTTGATGTATCCTTTCCGCTTTGTGAAAGCCTGGGGAAGGATGCGTTATGCAGTAGCACCGGTGCCACTTTAGACCAGAGGATAAAAAAGGTGCTGCACTTCAGTGCAACTCCCTGAGTTGCTTTCATCACCAAATAAAAAAAGATTTGCTTTCTCCAGTGTGGTGGGAACAGGAGCTCACAAGAGGATTCCAGCTACACCTCAGGGTAGCAGTTAGCACACGCTTAACTGTAAATGTATGCTTAAAATCCCACCAACTGGCTATTAAAGGTCACATGAATCTCAGAGATCTAACAGAAAAAAAAAAAAATCCCCAGAAAATACTATGCTCAGTTTTTCACTCCTGAAGGACACCGGGTTCGCATTACAGGTTATGGTCCGCACCTCACCCAGTGAACTTGCCAGACTCCAGCCAGGAAGCCAGAACATTTGTCCCCACTTTACCCCGAGGAGGCTGCCAAAGCAGCAGCAGGGCAAGGACAGCAACCTCCCAGTTGGGCTCACCGTACCTGCGAAACCATTAGCAGAGCCTGGCGGGGAGAAGTGTTCAGCTCTGCCACTGAATGGCAGCAGCCTGGATTCATCAGGCTGCTCCCTACAGGGAACAATCTCCACTGCCTGGATCGTGCCGATGCAAGGACGTATTTAAAAATGAAGTGTTTTCTAGCAAGGGAAACAAGGCTTGAACAATAATAATCGGGCTGGCGATTTTCCAAGGCAGCTGAATATTCCCAGTCCCTGAACAGGGCAGTTGTAGTGAAAGCCCTGTAAGAGTTAACAGAAAAAAAACCTACTCCTATTATTTAGTAACTAAAAATGCTGGGGTGGCTCAGGGGGGCTCTGGGAGTCAGGGTGCCCGGTGCCCGGTGCCTGTGCCTGGGGGGTTCTGTCTCCGCCTCCTTCCCCTCCCCAGCTCTCGGGTCACCCCCAGGGCTGCCCCGGCCGGGCCCGGCTCCAGCTGACAGGGAGCCCGTCGCACCGAGTGGTTTGGAGCTCTCCCCCACCACCGCCGGGCGGCCCCAGCCCTCACCTCAGCCAGGCCGCAGCTGCAGCAGAGACCGCGCCTCCTGAGACCAACATGGCTGCCGGGAAGCTGAGTGTGGGGAAATGACAGCTCCCGGCATGCCCGGGGAACCAACATGGCCACCTGGCAGCCTTGTGCCCCAGCACTACAGCTCCCGGCATGCCCTGGGAACAACATGGCCACCTGGCAGCCTTGTGCCCCAGCACTACAGCTCCCAGCATGCCCCGGGGCGCTCCTTCCTGCTGTCTGACCCTGCGGGGACACCGTCCCCCGGCCTGGACCCACCCCCCCCAGGCCCCATGACCACCTCCCCAGGGCTGCCCCAGCCCGGCCCGGAGCTCCGGTGGAGCCGGGAGGAGGAGGGGAGGGGGACAGAGCGGCAGAAGGGTCAACACTGCCGTTTCTACGTTGGTTGCTTGTGCTGGACTTATCAGGGTTATTTCCATCTGCGATTTCTTTGCAGGAATCTCTTTTGAAGCCACTTTTCCATTTTGTGAGGGGTAGTGGACTCAAGGGGAGACCTTGTGTTCCTCATTAGTGCTTCAGGGGTTTACCTGTCATTTTTTGTTTGTTTGTTTTCTTTTTATTTGGTGTGCTTAATTTAAAAAGCTTATTGTAGCTCTTTGGATTTCATTAAAGGAAGTCTCTAGGAGTTCTACCAGGAGTGAGGTGTCCAGAAAGGACTCTCCTTGTACACTGCTGTCAGCCTTCAGTCTAGAGAAGTGGCTGGTGGTGGTGTATGTTTAATAGTAATATAACTCAAAGGCATCTTAAATATACAGACTTTGCCCTTGTTCCTGATATGCCTGGGGGATGATTTTCAGCAGCACATAAACAGTATGTTCTGCTGTGCTTTACCCCTTTGAAATAATCTATCACCAGAAGCGTCTTCCTTAGTGCCTGCACAGAGTAAGAACTTCCAGTAGCAAGAGCATGCTGACCTTTGGGCAGCTTCAAAGTGACGGATAAGCGTAAATAGGTTAAAAAAATAGTCCTGTGGTAGCAGTACCTGCTCTTTACGTGTCAGCTAACAGCTTCCAAAAAGACAGGAGATGGCTCAGCGAGGAGGTGGGGCATTCCTGCGTCCGTTTCTGGCCTCTGGTCTGTGCTGCTGGGTTCACATCCCTGTCAGTTGCTGGATGCAAGGCAAAACGTTTATCCTCATTAAAATTACTTGTCTAATTTCAGAAACTGTCCACATAGACTTCAAAATTAAACTTTTCATAATCTGTTTGTGCACTAGTAGAGAAGCAGTGGGGTTTTTTTCAGGTCTGTGCCTGTGAAAGAGCTTTTAGGAGCTTGTGATCTGTCCCTCAATCCTCAAATGGTGCAATGAAGAGTTTGAGAAAGCCATGCATGTTTTTTGATGTTCACCAAAGCAGTTCTTATGTAGCTTCTAGCCAGAGGTTGAATATTTGCAGTCAGATTTTCCATCAGTTTTTGTACAGTGCCTAGTAACCTTTTTTCTCCTGCATGATCTTTGTGCACAGGAGTTGTCTCTTACATTGACATGGTCATCTCTGTAGGTAATGCTGCACACGTTTGTACAGACACTGGACAGGCGAGAAGCTGTAATGCCAATATGGAAGGGCAGCTTGATGCTGGGATCATGCTGTAGCTCTCACAGCCAAAGAGATTTGTGTTTGTTTGTTGTTGCTGCGTTAGAGGAATTTCCCAGGTTTGGTATCTAGTGTGAAACCGCAGGGATCCTCTAGTGTTTCAGGTCTGGTTAAATGATGGTCCCTATCGAGGTGGCTGCCAGAGTCTGGGAGTTTCAGTCCATGCTTACTAAATTGCCTGCAGGCAATTAGCGACCTGGGGGGGAGTAATGCAGTTCAGGCTGTGTTGGATGTGTGCCAGGGTTTAGAGCATCTGCAGAACCTGGACCAAGCCTTAAGTGTAAAACCTGAGTAAGAACAGAGGAGGAGGAAAAGGGTCTTCAGAGGCCGTAGTCATGATCAGTTTTCGTCCCAGGGGCTCTGGTGCTTTGTGGGCAGAAAACTCTCCCTGAAACTCGTTCTCCTGAAAGGGCTGTTATGCTCTGTACCTCCTGCTTCCTTCTGGATCTTTCTTACAAAACCAATTGGTTTTTTGTTTAGGGTGTTTTTTCCCCTCTCTAGGATGTGACATGCCTCTGTTTTGCAGAAAAGCAGATCTGCTCACAAATTTTCATACAACCTTGAAACTCATTTATTAATGTGAGGATGATAGTGAATGAAGGGGGAGGAGGGGAGAAGAGATGAAGAAATGGAGGGAGCGAGGAAAGGCTCAGAGGATTTGCAACACCTCGTGCTGTATTAATCCATTCAGGAAGAGATTCTCCCCGCTGCTCCCAGGGCATTAATGTGCCGCTCCTCTAGTGTCAGAAGAGGTGACATGCCAGTGACACAGCTGTCACTCCTTGTCCCTGACATTGTAATTGCCTTGAAAGCGAGGGCTACAGCGTTTCTCTTAAGAATATATGTTAGAGGTACGAGTGCACAGGGGCAGCAATGTGAACAGTGGGCAGTGAGAATAGGCAATGTTTCAGTCCATGGACAGGGAACTTGTTATTCCCACCTTTGATGGTGGGATGTTGTGGGCTTTATCATTTTGGAGAAGGATGTTCTTGAGAGGATGAGAAACAGGGAACTGCTCGTTCCTGTCTTCCTAAGATGCGGCATTAGGGAGCTACCATTGGGTTCCCAGTCTCTGGGAAAATCTGCTTTCATACTAATTAGCTACTATGTATTAAAATGGATTTGTCCTGTCTTCATTTGCCAATGGAAAATCAATGTGGGCTGATCCCCACGTGGAGTTGCTCCAGGCAATGTTGTGGAAGCCTGGTGACTTAATCACCAAGGTTTTTCCTTATTTAGCTTTTTGGTTCAGACATCCCACCTTGTTTCGTGAAATTTAAGACCCATCCCAAGTCTCTGTTGCCATAGCTGTGTTTTGAAGAATACCCGGTGTTCTTGCAAGTGGCTGCCGAAATTGTTGAAGTGATGTCAAGCTTCCTCATTCAGGGCTGTTCTGGCTGGAGTAAAAGGGGAAAAAATGATGATTCCTGTCCTGGAGTTTTCCTGGGGGAAATTTTCCAAACCCCAAACCCCAGGTTGAAAATCTTCACAGAGGAAATTCATTTGCAAATAATCTAATTGCTCCTGCAATCCATTGCTCCTGAAATCAAAGCACTTTGTGTTATTTGCTGCCTTCTCACACTTTCCCCTCCTGACCCCTGGTGTCGTGGTTTAACCTGGCAGGCAGCCAAATACCACGCAGCCGCTCACTCACTCCCCCCCTCAGCGGGACGGGGAGAGAATCGGAAGGGTAAAAGTGAGAAAAACTCGTGGGTTGAGATAAAGACAGTTTAATAGAGCAGAAGGGAAAATAATAATGATAATGATAAAATATACAAAATGAGTGATGCACAATGCAACTGCTCACCACCCGCGCTGACCGATAACCAAGTAGCGATGGGTACTTCCTGGATCACGCCCACCATTCATATACCGAGCATGACGTCACATGGTATGAAATACCCCATTAGCCAGCTGGGCTGGCTGTCCTGATTATGTTCCCTCCCATCTTGTGTACCTAGCTCAGCCAGTAGGCATGGGAGCTGTCCTTGGACTAGGAGGGCACTTAGCAACAACTGAAGACATCAGTGTGTTATCAACATTCTCCTCATACTAAATCCAAAACACAGCACTAGGAAGAAATTTAACCCTATCCCAGCCGAAACCAGGACAGTATCCACCCCGTATTCTATACCATTTACGTCGTGCTTAGGTCTCACATCTTTTTTTAATACATTTCAATTAACCACCACTATCTTTATATATACACACATATATATATATGCACGCACAGATATCATTCCCTTGGTCTATGGACTATCCCTCTAAAACGTCCACTGAGTTCATTTAGTCCATGACTTCGGGCTCCATCTGTTATAACAGTCTTTCAGGGCTGAAGAGATGGTGTGTGGTGTTGGGCTGTTGCATCCTGAAGCATCATTTCGGTACTGCTGCGCTCGTCCAATTCTATCATGGTTGCACTTCGCTCGGTTTCATCGGAGTTAGTTCATTCTTCATTAATCTGGGTGATTTTCACTGCTATACCATTGATAGCAACCACAATGATATACAATATCATTATTCAGTTCATCAAAATTCAGTTCATTGGCTATTTTCACCCAAAATTAAATCCCCTTGAGGTACACACTGGACTTCCCCATCCTTTCGCATCACCCACCAAGCGTACCCAGGTCCTTGAGCAAAAGCAATCCCACGGATGGGTTTTCCCTTGCCAGAGGCAGGAGTAACCCAGACTCTCTTCCCCAGTATATTTCTTATGTGCACGACAGGGACTTCATCTACAGTATGTAAGAGTCTTGATTGGGCAGGGCCAGGTCGATTGGCAGAACCCCTGGTATTGACTAACCAGGTGGCTTTTGCTAAATGTGTATCCCAATGCTTGAATGTCCCACCACCCATTGCCCTCAGCATAGTCTTTAGCAGTCCATTGTATCGTTTGATTATTCCGGAGGCTGGTGCATGGTAGGGGATGTGATAGACCCACTCAATGCCATGCTCTTTGGCCCAGGTGTCTATGAGGGTGTTTCGGAAGTGAGTCCCGTTGTCTGACTCAATTCTTTCTGGAGTGCCGTGTCGCCATAGGACTTGCTTTTCAAGGCCCAGGATGGTGTTCTGGGCGGTGGCATAGGGCACAGGATATGTTTCCAGCCATCCGGTGGTTGCTTCCACCATGGTGAGCACATAGCGCTTACCGTGTCGGGTTTGTGGGAGTGTGATATAATCAATCTGCCAGGCCTCGCCATATTTATACTTCAACCATCGTCCTCCATACCAAAGAGGCTTTACTCGCTTGGCTTGTTTGATTGTAGCGCACGTTCCACATTCGTGGATAACCTGTGCAATAGTGTCCATGGTTAAGTCCACCCCTTGATCACGAGCCCATCTATATGTTGCATCTCTTCCTTGATGGCCTGACGCGTCATGGGCCCACCGAGCGATAAATAATTCACCCTTATGTTGCCAGTCCAAATACACCTGGGCCACTTCAGTCTTAGCAGCCTGGTCCACCTGCTGGTTGTTTTGATGTTCCTCAGTGGCCCGACTCTTGGGTACGTGAGCATCTACGTGACGTACTTTTACAGTCAGGTTCTCTACCCGGGCAGCAATATCTTGCCACAATGCGGCAGCCCAGATGGGTTTACCTCTGCGCTGCCAGCTGTTCTGCTTCCACTGCTGCAACCACCCCCAACAGGGCATTTGCCACCATCTATGAGTCAGTATAGAGATAAAGTACTGGCCATTTTTCTCGTTCAGCAATGTCCAAGGCCAGCTGGATGGCTTTCACCTCTGCAAACTGACTCGACTCGCCTTCTCCTTCAGCAGTTTCTGCAACTTGGCATATAGGACTCCATACAGCAGCTTTCCACCTCCGATGCTTCCCCACAAGGCGACAGGACCCATCAGTGAACAGGGCATATTGCTTCTCGTTTTCTGGTAGTTTATTATACAGTGGGGCCTCTTCAGCACGTGTCACCTCCTCCTCTGGGGATATTCCAAAATCTTTGCCTTCTGGCCAGTTCGTGATCACCTCCAAGATTCCTGGGCGACTGGGGTTTCCTATTCGGGCCCGTTGTGTGATCAGCGCGACCCACTTACTCCACGTAGCATCGGTTGCATGATGTGTAGAGGGGACGCTCCCTTTGAACATCCAGCCCAGCACCGGCAGTCGGGGTGCCAGGAGGAGCTGTGCTTCAGTGCCAACCTCTTCCGAAGCAGCTCGAACCCCTTCATATGCTGCCAGTATCTCCTTCTCAGTTGGAGTGTATCGGGCCTCGGATCCTCTGTATCCCCGACTCCAGAACCCCAGGGGTCGACCTCGAGTCTCCCCTGGTGCTTTCTGCCAGAGTCTCCAGGTAGGGCCATTCTCCCCGGCTGCAGTGTAGAGCACATTCCTTACATCTTGTCCTGCCCGGACTGGCCCCAGGGCTACTGCCTGAACTATCTCCTGTTTAGTTTGTTCAAAGGCTTGTCACTGCTCAGGGCCCCATTTGAAGACGTTCTTCTTCCTGGTCACGTGATAGAGAGGGCTTACGATTTGGCTGTAATTTGGAATATGCATTCTCCAAAAACCCACCACGCCTAAGAAAGCTTGTGTTTCCTTTTTGCTAGTTGATTGGGACATGGCTGTTATTTTGTTGATCACATCCGTTGGGATCTGACGGTGTCCATCTTGCCATTTTATTCCTAAAAACTGGATCTCCTGTGCAGGTCTCTTGACCTTACTTTGTTTTATGGCAAAACCGGCTTTCAGAAGGATTTGAATTATTCTCTCCCCTTTCTCAAAAACTTCTTCTGCTGTGTTGCCCCATACGATGATGTCATCAATATATTGCAGGTGTTCTGGAGCCTCACCCTGTTCCAATGCGGTGTGGATCAGTCCATGGCAAATGGTAGGGCTGTGTTTCCACCCCTGGGGCAGTCGGTTCCAGGTGTACTGGTCGGCCCTCCAAGTGAAAGCAAACTGTGGCCTGCACTCCACCGCCAAAGGGATGGAGAAGAACGCATTAGCAATATCAATTGTGGCGTACCACCTGGCTGCCTTTGACTCCAGTTCGTATTGAAGTTCTAGCATGTCTGGCACGGCAGCACTCAGTGGCGGTGTGACTTCGTTCAGGCCATGACAGTCTACTGTTAGTCTCCACTCCCCATTAGACTTTCGCACTGGCCATATGGGACTGTTAAAAGGTGAGCGAGTCTTGCTGATCACTCCTTGGCTCTCCAGTCGACGAATCAGCTTATGGATGGGGATCAGGGAGTCTCGGTTGGTGCAATATTGCTGCCGGTGCACTGTTGTGGTAGCGATTGGTACCTGCTGTTCTTCAACCCTCAGCAACCCCACAACAGAAGGATCCTCCGAGAGACCAGGCAAGGTGGACAGCTGTTTAATTTCCTCCGTCTCCAGGGCAGCTATACCAAAAGCCCACCGGTACCCTTTTGGGTCTTTGAAATACCCTCTCCTGAGGTAGTCTATGCCAAGGATGCACGGAGCCTCTGACCAGTCACAATGGGGTGCTTCTGCCACTCATTCCTGGTCAGGCTCACTTCGGCCTCCAATACAGTTAACTCTTGGGATCCCCCTGTCGCTCCAGAAATACAAATGGGTTCTGCCCCTTTATAGTTTGATGGCATCAGGGTGCACTGTGCACCGGTGTCTACGAGAGCCTTATACTCCTGTGGGTCTGATGTGCCAGGCCATCGAATCCACACAGTCCAGTAAACCCGGTTGTCCCTCTCCTCCACCTGGCTGGAGGCAGGTCCCCTCTAGTTCTGGTCATAGTATCCATCTCTCACTTCTTGCAAACGTGAGTTAAGAATTTCTTCATCGCAATTATAATCCAAAGACCAGCCCTTCTACTCTGTCTGGGGAACTGTTCACTGGAAACTGGACCATCGTGAGACAGGTTTTTCCTAAAAACTGGAGCAGCATTTTTCCTGGGAGAACCCCTTGTGTGATTGTTTTTCCTTGCAACTCACGTACACGTGCCTCTAGGATGAAGGTAGGTTTTCCATCCCACTGCCTCATGTCCTCTCCATGGTCACACAGGTAAAACCACAGGGTGCCCCGTGGTGTGTACTTTCTATAGCCTCTCTCTTGAGGAGAAAAACGCTGACTTCTAATGGCTGAGATACTGGTCCATACAGGTGGAGAATAGGACATACCCTCTTCGAGTTGCTGGACCTTCCGGGACAGCTTCTTCACAGCCGAGACAAGGGAGGAGGAGATAGTTTCTTCGAAATCCCGAAGTCTACTAACTAAGACATCCACCGTTGGTGCTTCTTCCTCTGCCCAGGACAGTACTGCCAATGAACTGGCATGCGATGCTGGTGTGCTCCGTACCAACTTCCGCCACATGGGTCGCGTGCACTGGACGTCATCTGGATCTTTGGATGTTCGGACATCGTCCAGGTCACTATAAACCACCTCCAGCACGCCTAATTCTCTCAGGTACTGGATACCTCTCTCCATAGTGGTCCACTTGCCTAGGCGATATATAACATCTTCCTTGAAGGGATACCTTTCCTTCACACCTGACAGCAGTCGCCTCCAGAGGCTGAGGACCTGTGTCCCTTTTCCAATTGCTTTGTCAATGCCCCCTTCCCTAGCAAGGGATCCCAGCTGTTTGGCTTCCTTCCCCTCTAATTCCAGGCTACTGGCCCCATTATCCCAGCATCGGAGCAGCCAGGTAACAATATGCTCACCTGGACGACGGCTGAAATCTTTCTGCAAATCTCGCAACTCATTCAGGGATAAGGATCGGGTGGTTTCCGTCTCATTTATGAGTTCTTCCTCTTCCTCCTCCCCTCCTCGTGATGGCCCTGCTTTTCCATCATCCTTTTCTAAACGACCTGACTTCCGCTTCAAAGATTTCTTTTTCTGTACAGGGGCGACGGACACCAGCGACGGTTGGTCCTCTGGTTCAGCTGTAGTACCCGTCGCGAGGGTTTGGGTAGCTGCAGTGCCTGTTGCGGGGGTTGGAGTACTTGTAGTGACTGTTGCCGGGGTTTGAGTGGCTGCAGTGCTTGTCACACTGGTTGGAGTAACTGCAGTGACTGTTGGCAGAGTTTGAGTAGCTGCAGTGCCTGTTGTGGGGGTTGAAGTAACTGTAGTGACTGTTGCTGGGGTCTGAGTAGCCACAGTGGTTGTCGTGGGGGTTGAAGTAGCACAGTGCCTGTCGCAAGGGTTTGAGTAGCCACAGTGGTTGTCGTGCGGGTTGAAGTAGCTACAGTGCCTGTCCTGGGGGTTTGAGTAGTCAGCGTGTCTGTTGCTGGGGTTGATCTCTGGACAGTATTGATGTGTAGAGGGGACCCTCACGGACAGTATCTGAATAGTTGTTTAACTCTAAACAAGGCCTGACCACATTCAGGAGACATAGCAATATGATCATGCTTGTTTGAACATCCCAAGGATATTCAAAGTTCTCAGGGAATATTGTGGACGTCTTCATGAAGAGGATAGAAGAAAAAGGAGTTTCTGAAGATATGGAAGGGAAGGTGAACAAGTGGGAGAAAGTGTCCCATCCTGTCTCCCCCCTAAATTAATCCTCTGAGGTGAAGATGTAAGAAGTGTAATTATTAATAGTTTCCAAAAGATAGCTCCCGAAGAACAGGAATGATGGCAGTGCTGAGTACAGGCTCATGACCAATAATTTTATCATAACATAAAGCCAGGTCACACAGTATAGCAAAGCAATGACCTTAATCCATTTCCCAGAGATGATCAACCCCACATACAAACTGATAATCAGCAGTATAGACAGCCAGTAAGGTGCTATATACCACAACTCCAAAACCAGATCCAACAACTCTGAGAGCAAATAAACCAACATTGTGAACAGCGAGTACTAAACTGATATAATGAATGCTTATAACAAATTTGTTTTAACCCGTCCGGGTCAGATGTGTCGTTATCTCAACCCTTTGTGCCCCACATTGGGCGCCAAAAGGGACTGTCGTGGTTTAACCTGGCAGGCAGCCAAATACCACGCAGCCGCTCACTCACTCCCCCCCTCCCCCAGCGGGGCGGGGAGAGAATCGGAAGGGTAAGAGTGAGAAAAACTCGTGGGTTGAGATAAAGACAGTTTAATAGAACAGAAGGGAAAATAATAATGATAATGATAGAATATACAAAATGAGTGATGCACAATGCAATTGCTCACCACCCGCGCTGACCGATAACCAAGTAGCGATGGGTACTTCCTGGATCACGCCCACCATTCATATACTGAGCATGATGTCACATGGTATGGAATACCCCATTAGCCAGCTGGGCTGGCTGTCCTGATTATGTTCCCTCCCATCTTGTGTACCTAGCTCAGTCAGTAGGCATGGGAGCTGTCCTTGGACTAGGAGGGCACTTAGCAACAACTGAAGACGTCAGTGTGTTATCAACATTCTCCTCATACTAAATCCAAAACACAGCACTAGGAAGAAATTTAACCCTATCCCAGCCGAAACCAGGACACCCCTGGCTGTGCTTTCCTCCCCGTTACCACCTGCATGAGGGTCCCTGCAGCAATGTCTGAGGGAAATGGTGTGCGGGTTTGTGTGTTACAAGCCCTCCAGCCAGCCTGTCCCGCAGTGGTGGGTATGAGCCAAAACTATAATTTTCATAAGGCAATGTAAATGATGGGGAAAAAAAAAAATCCATTTTTTCATGAAACTTGATGTGAAATTTTCCAAGCTGTTTCAGGAAAGGAAATAATTTGAGCTGGACCTACTGTGTCAAGTATTTCTTACTGGTGAAAATCTATTGATTTTCTCTCAAATTTAAAACTTTCTCACCAAAAATTTAAGCTTTGCAGACACTAAAATCTCTGTCAGGAAGGTCTTACCGGTTGGTAATCTGCTGCTGTGCGGTGCATATACACCCTCATAGCAGAAATTAGTTTATTCTATCATTCTGCATCTGCTAGTTGAGGATTATAATCTCTTGTCAAGAGTAATTGAGCATGTGTTTGTAAGATAAGCATAAGCGACAGTATTGGCATAAGTGACAGTATCACATTTGTGACAGCAAATAACCCTGTCCTGGCCCTCCCTATTGCTTGGAGATGGGCGTATTTGCAGGGAGATGTAATTTGAAATGGTAGAGACCCCACTTCAGAACAGGAATGGACACCTGTTGCATGGTGGAAATGGTGGCAAGCTTTGTTTACTTCTTCATTTCTAAGCCCTGCAGCTGAG
Source organism: Puffinus mauretanicus (assembly GCA_023333565.1). Classification (NCBI taxonomy): domain Eukaryota; kingdom Metazoa; phylum Chordata; class Aves; order Procellariiformes; family Procellariidae; genus Puffinus; species Puffinus mauretanicus. Next base: position 68,163 of record JAJKFH010002517.1, on the reverse strand, counting down.
TTCCTCCTTAGGGATGGCAATTTCAGTCATGGCAATAAATGCAGAACAAGGTTCTTGTTCTGGAGGAGCAGCAAGGTCAGTAAGGCGCCCAGCCGAGGAGTCTGTCCAGCCACCTGGGCTGTCTTCCCCCAGCTGACAGCAGGATCTTGGCCTTTGACAGGTGTGGAGTTGTTGTCGTTGGAAATAAATACCTATTCTGCTCATATTGTGAGGAGCAGCCAGCCTGCCTCTGTTACGATCCCAGGTGGAGCAGGTCTTTGCAGCAGAGCAGCAGTGCTGTAAATCCAGCTCTACCTCCTGCCCAGTCTGTCTGGCCGTGGTCAGGCCTGGGACAAGAGCCTCAGTTCACAACTGGGAGGGTTGGGCAGCTGGGTGCAGGCTTTCTGTCCTTGCTTTGGGCGAGTCGTGACATGCGGGAGGTTTCAGAAGCTCTGTTTTAATGTCTTGGCGGCTGCACCCCCATGAGCCAGCCCCGGTTGAGATCAAACGTGTGCGGTCCATGCATCTGGAGTCTGCTCCCCTGGCCTGTCCTCTTGCAGCGCAGAGGAAGGGTACTTTAATAAAGTGAGAACTGAAATTCTGCATTGTCTTTAATCAATAAAAGAGAATTCTGTAATTACAGGATTTTGGGATATTTCAGATCCTTGAGACAAAAACATGGATCACCACACTGGAGGATTTTTGCCTCCGTTTTGTGGATCACGCAGCCTTAAGATAGCTTTTTTATATGTTAATTTTTCCAAGTTATTTCCAAGTTTCGTGGACCTGTGATGCAATCCTGTAACGGGTGGCTGGGTGCCATTCATGTGCTCTCTGTGCTGTTGGGCTGCAGGTCCCTCCCCAGGGCTCCTGCCCTGTTGTGGGACGTTGCACCAGAGGCAGGTCTGTGGCTGCCGGCCCTGCAGTGGTCCTGCAGCGGGGCCGCATCCTGCCCTCGGCTGCAGCCCTGGTCCTATGGAGAACTGGACCCCCTGAGCGGCGGGGATGGCCATCACGTGCATCCTGCAAGTCAACAGTGTGGCCAGGGAACCAGAAACATCTGCTCCCGCAGTTTGGGCACCGCTGTGGTGGTGGGGATGCACCGAGTCAGGCTGGGGAGGGGGTTGTATTACTGGGGACCTGCCTCCCTGGAGTGCCTGGCCTGCTGTGCTGCTTTTCTTGTCATTCAGCCCTGCTGAATAGGCAGACCTAGAAGCTGGGGAGTTGATTTTTGCCTTTTTGCATCTCTGGTGGAGGACGAAACGGGCATAACTGTGTGATGGTTCAGTTTGTACTTCTGCCTCCTGTGGAAGGGAGCGAAGGCATTGCATAGGAAAAGCAGCAGCACCCTCCTGGCCGCAGGGTACACACCACGGTGGGATTGTCTCTTTTCTCCAGAGCTTGCCAGTATGTGGCTTTAGACAGAGCTTTAGTGTGGGACAGCTTCCTGTGCTGAGGAAAGAGAGAAGAGGAACTTGATCCATCGCTGGGATTGCTCTGACCTGCCCCGGCACTCGGAGATGTTGATGTTGGAGTAACTTGCACCAGACACCACATGCAGGATGCAGAAACTCAGCATTTCTGACCACTCTTCAGACTGAAAGCATAGGAAGGAAAATCTGGGTGATCACTGCCTACCTCTTTTTTCTTTATTGCCCTTGTCCTCTTCTGTCTGAAGCATTTTTTGTCAGTGATTTGTTTTTCCCCCTTTCTCCTTGCCTTCTCGCACAGGCTTTGAAGCGGCATAGTGGCAGATGAAGCAAGAATGGTGGCTTCTTTTTTCCTGCATGTGTTTTCTTCTGCTTGTGACCACTGTTTTGTGTTGGCTCTTTCCCGGGCAGACAGTGTCATACACAAGGTGCCTACTTGCTCGGGGCAGACCTTACGCTAACGCTTTATTACGGAGGGAATTCAGCCCTTGGTGCCACATGCCTGTTGCATGCAGCTGTTCCTTGTAAAAGGCTGTTCAGTTTCGTAGGATCAATATTAGATGGTAATAAAGATTCACCTGTGATTTTTTTCATCATTTGGCCAACTTTCAAAGCTTGGTTTTTACAAGAACAGAAGGATCCATTGTGTTTTGTAGCTAGTGATGGCTACAGAGCTTTTCTTTAATTTTAGAGTTCCCGAAAAGTCTTTGTTATTCGGACTGAGGTTTTTCTGCAAAGCAAATAGTTTTTAGAAAATAAGTAGCTTTTATATATATATTAAAAAAAGAAATGAGAAGTCCAATGACAAGCCCACTTGCACATGTTTTAATACGGGATGAAGCCACCTGCTGTCTGCATGCAAATATCTTATGCCATAAATCTGGATTAAGCCTTGACTACTTCGATATCCTTTCAAAACATTGGCCGAGATAATTTTTTAGAGTGGAGAGAGGAAAAAAGGTGTCTTGGAGCAAGATTTCTAGTTAAATTTTCAAGTACTTTCTGAGGTTGGGGACTAACCTATGTGGGCGTATCCTTCCGAAATGTCACTTAATGTTTTTTTTGACAGTCTCTCTGAGCAGTTTTCACTGAGATGTGACCTTTGAGAGCTAAGTATTCATACACTGCTAGACAAAATACCTGTCCAAGTACCCTCTCCTCTTACTTGACTGTTTTCAACTCACTCACTTCTTTACCCCATTTCTCTTCCTCTCTAAAGGCTGTTTGTACAAGTTCCAGCTCAGCCCTTTCTTCCCGCTCTTGATTCTGGCAGGCACTCCCTGCCGTGGGTTTAATCTTGGTTCCTGCAAGTGCTTCCTCTCCTCTTGCTCCTGTCACCCCATCCCTTGGGCTGTTTGCTTTTTAATGGCAGCTGATGACATTCACACATCCTCTCTCCTGCAGTTCTTGGGCTTGACTTGCTGTCTTGGGATCCCATCATTTTTTCTCCACAAGACTTCTGGAAAGTACTAAGATTCCCAGTTTTAATGTGAATATCTCTGTTCCTGAAGAAAATGTGCCTTTTTTTCTTCCCGCCCCTGTCTTTTTGTGGCGTAAGTGTGCTCAGCTACTTAAACCTGGCCATCCGACGTCTGCACTGCCAGTTTCTGAAGGTGGGACAGGGAAATTGAGGTTTCACCATATGAACTCTGACCCTTCACTTTGAGATCCATATAAAAAGAGGCAGGGCCTCCTTAATATGTAGCATATTAAGGAAGAGGCAGGAGGAGAGCTGTCTGAAAATACCAGGCTGAAGTCCAGGACTGGTGGAGTCCTGGCCATCTTCTGTGTATTGTTTCTGGGCAGACCTGGCTCCTGACCTCCCAGGTGTGAAACTGACTGCTCGCAGCTTTTTTGGGTGTCAGTGCCATACTGCCTGCTCCCTGGCTCACCGTGCTGGCTGTCCTGGGCTAAACTTGAGCAAACACGCTGCTATCAGTGCGTTCTCTGGGATAAGGAAGAGCCCAAGAGGAAACAGAGGCTTAAATGGCAAAGCTGATTCTGGACCTCTTGTTTGTGGAGCAAGGGAGTACGAATATATTGCTGGATGAGGCATGTTCCAGCTATCCCCGCGTGTTGGCAATGCTGTTGAAGACATCCTTTCTAAACCTGACACAAAGAGCTACCGCTGGCCCCAGGGTCTGCATCAACAGTTAGGTCCAGAAGGGACTCTGGAGCAATCTGGGGACTGCTTCTGGCTCATAGTGTCTAAAGGATGATAAAAGTCCATGCAAGCAGCTCTCTAGTTAATGTCCTTGTCCCAGGATCCCATTCAGGGCCATGTGTTGGAGATCTGGCACAGCCTATTTTCAAAATGCCCTGTATATCTCATTCTGGGGGCTTGCTACTTCCCAGCAAAGGCAACTAATGCTACCAGTTCGTGAAGGAGAATAAGGCCTGCCTGCCAGGGACTTGGAATTGGAGAGGGTTCAGAGTTATTGGCTAGAGGTGGGGGTTTGTCTGGGGCTTTGTCTTTAAATGTGACTCTGACGTTATGGGTCACAGCTTTTGAGTCCTTTCAGTAGCTGCTCATGCTGGATATCATCATAGGTAGGCAGATGATTTCACTTTGACTTTTCCAGAAGTATATACTTTTTTTTCTTTTTCTTTTTAGTTTTTTTTTCTCCCCAGAGTGGGATTAAGGGTTCAGTGCATCATTAGTCAAGGATTTTCCATGTTCGGTTTCTGAAATGCAGAGTGGATATTGAGACACACAGGCATAGTGCAGCAACTTGTCTTCCTATAAAGCAGACAGAAGTCATTCACAAAAGCGTATGACTTCCTTTCTAATTCAAGATACTCATCATACTCGAGGAAGACCTTCCTGTTAAACAGAAACTCATTGCATGAATACCAGGAGATGGACAAGTGCCAGCTTCTTCACTTGACAGGGAAATTGCTACACATCCTTCATTATCATCAAAGGTAGCTTGTGGTTTAAAAAAAAAAAAAAGTGGTTTGAGTGATTTGAGCAACTGTGACATCTCAGGACTTGTAGCTGTGCTAGTTCAAGGTAAAGATTTTAGGGAAATTCCTTGGCTTTAGACTTTTTGCCCAAAGCCATAAACTGGCCCAAATCACAGCTTCTTGGGAGCAGAATATAAGATGGATTTCTTGGAACACACAATGAAGTGCTAGCCGTCTTCTAGGCAGAAGAGCAGCATAATCCTTTCCAAATGGGATTTAAATACCTCATGTCGTTAAATGTAAATGGTAGCAGGAGAAGAATGGGTCTTTTAGAGAGAGTGATACTTTGCTTGCAGTGTGGGTTTGAAGGTGCTGTGCTGTACAGCGTGACACCAGCACAGCCACGCTGAAGGCAAAAGAGGACGTCCTGTAAAAGAGGGACAGACGTGGCTCTGCTCGCTCTTTCAGGTACCCGTGGGTAAACCCACAGACAGCTCCCGTAAAGAGCCCCTTGGAGCAGCAAGGTTGAGCAGCAGCCCCATCAGGTGAGGTGGGGAAGGGTGTGGGCTGGGACGCTGGACAAAACCAGGGCTATCAACGAGAAACTGGGAGCTTTGACCTTGGGAGCTGCGCTATGGCTGAGTGGAGGTGAGGAAGGGTGGAGGCCGTGCAAAAGTGCGTGGGGTTTTTGTGTGTGCTGATGATTTTGTCTGTTCCTGACAGCTGGGTGCAGAGCTCGGTCCTGATGGCCTCGCCACTCTGCTGGAGATCTGAAAAGGCTCCAGGAGGAAAAGGTGCTGCAGGGTGAGGAGCTGATCGAGCGGGCATTATTGCTGAGTGTCTGTCATAGTTTCCAGAAAGCCACAAGGCTCGTTGCTGCTCCGCGCTCTTCCTGGCTTTCCTAGCGCAGCCCCACAGACATGGAGCTCTGCGTCCATCTGTGTTTCAAGTGTTCTTAACCTTCCTGTGTTCTTCCTCTTACTACCGAGTTTGAATTTGACTGGTATAATCATACAGAACACACTGCAATAACTGACCAACAGATAGTATTTACAGTTTGCCACGTGGCTCCTCAGGACTGGTTACTCCTGGGGTCAGGCCAAGAACTGTAGCGCCTGGAGAACCTGGTTCAGACCTGGGCTTTTCCACGGTCCGATGGCAACCCCCTTCCTCTCCACGTGATTGTTCTCCCTGTGTGTCCAGCAGGGTGGCCATCCTGGTCCCAGGGTGTAAGGAGAATGGATGACGACTACATCAGTGATGCTCCCCATGACACAGTGGTGAGGCTGGGGAAGACTGGTCCCTGGTGACCGCAGACATTTTCAAATGCAGGATTAGTACTGTGTCTGTATGTGGTCTGGTTGTGTGAGGAGGGAACAAAATACCAGCTCAGTGTGGTATGGCCAGGGCAGGACGGAAAAAGAAAGAGGATCAGGACAGGTTGCTCATGTGGGGATGAGGCAGTGGTTTGTTTGGGGGCTTAAAGATCTCTTCTGAGATGGAGATGGTGGGAGGAGGTGTTTGGGATTGAGCTGAGGGATTCTTGTGAGTAGGGGGGGCGATTGATAGCAGTGTGAATATTGGTTGTACTGGAATTCAGTCTGGTGGTTTCCTGCGTAAACAACCTATCGTACTGTCTTTTGAAAGTCCATTAAGGTGGAATCTTGGTGTGATTGTAGGTGCTGAGGGCCTCGTCATCACCTTACCTAGGAGCTCTGGAGAAGAAAGAGGAGGTGTCTTGTTCCATAAGTTTGTCAGCTCGCTGATTTTCTTCCTCACAGGTCACATAGTACATGATGCAGACAAGAGACCATCCAATGCCTGAAGGCTTTTATGCACAAGCAGGTAAGAGCCTTGTGCAGTGTGTAGAGACAACCTCACACAGCCACAGCTCCCATGCACGGTGTCTGCCCGGTTGTCTCGGAGCAGTTGCTGGAATGGGCAGGGAAAATAGTGCTGGAAGTTTCCTGCTCTTTAATAAATCCTTGATATCGTCCCATTGCTTGTTTTGCTTTTTCTCCTACTGTACATTTCCTGGTACCATCACCATCACATACTTTCCTGGGACTTAGAAAATATTTTCCATGTATTTGTACAGGCCTGTGGGACTTCAGCTGCTCTGCCCTCTTTTGTGGCTTATTCTGCTCCTCTCTAATTATGCCTCTTAACTTACATATGAGGGCTTGATGCACTTCAGTATTTCTTCCCATTTGTCTTTCTCTGTATCTGTGGGTTTTTAAAATTTTTATTATTTTACACTCCTGTGCAGTGGACACCTGTTTTCCCTTTCCCGTGAATGAGCTGGGGCACTTCCTTGTCCCTCTGTGTGCTCTTCCTCGCTCTCCTTGGGTAAACGGAGAGTCTCAGTTTCCTCCCAAGTCCACATGTTCCTTTGAGGCTGCTTAAGTTTCCTTGTGTCATGGTTTAACCCCAGCCAGCAAAAATAAACCCCACGCAGCTGCTCGCTCACCCCCCCCCGCTCTGGTGGGATGGGGGAGAGAATCGGGAGGGCACAAGTAGGAAAGCTCCCGGGTTGAGATAAAAACAGTTTAATAATTGAAATAAAACTAAGTAGAACAGTAATAATAACAATGAGAACAACAACAATAACAGAATATACAAAGCAGGCAATGCACAACGCAACTGCTCACCGACTGCCGACCGCGTGTCACGAACGGGGGGCAAGCCCCCCACACACCTGGTTTTTATACTGAGCATGATGTCACATGGTATAGAATACCCCATTGGCCAGCTGGGTCCACCACCCCGGCTGTGCTCCCCCCTCCCGGTGCAAGCACCACCCAGCAACAGCCAAAGCATCAATGGGCCATCAATGCTCCTTTCACACTAAACCCAAAACACAGCACACCCCGAAGCTACTGGGAAGAAAGTTAACTCTGTCCCAGCTGGAACCAGGACAATATCCACCCCTTATTCTATACCATCTACATCATGTCCAGGTCTCACATTTTCCCATACATTCCAACTAGTCACCGCTACTTTTCCTGCCTTTTGATATATACGCACACAGAGATATCATTCCCTTAGTCCATGGGCCATCCCTCTAAAACGTCCGTTGAGTTCATTTAGTCCATGACTTTGGGTTCCATCTGTCATAACAGTCTTTCAGGGCAGGAGAGATGGTGTGTGGTGTTGGACTCTTGCATGCGGAGGCCAGTTCTGGGCGCTCGTCCGGTTCTATCATCATTGCACCTTGCTCAGTTTCATCGGAGTTCATTCTACATTAATCTGGGTGATTCTTACTGTAATACTGTTAATATGGCATACAGTAACCATAGAAGTGATGACATACAGTATTACATAGTAATTAACATCATACAATTCAGTTCATTGGCTATTTTCACCCAAAATTAAATCCCCTTGAGGTACAGACTGGACTTCCCCATCACTTCGCATCACCCACCAAGTGCACCCAGGTCCTTGAGCAAAAGCAATCCCACGGATGGGTTTTCCCTTGCCCGAGGCAGGAGTAACCCAAACTGTCTTCCCCAGCATATTTCTTATGTGCACGACAGGGACTTTATCCCCCTCTACAGTACGTAAGGGTTTGGATTGGGCAGGGCCAGATCGAGTGACAGATCCCCTGGTGTTGACTAACCAGGTGGCCTTTGCTAAATGTGTGTCCCAATGCTTGAATGTCCCACCACCCATTGCCCTCAGTGTTGTCTTTAACAGCCCGTGTATCGTTCAATTTTTCCGGAGGCTGGTGCATGGTAGGGGATGTGATAGACCCACTCAATGCCATGCTCTTTGGCCCAGGTGTCTATGAGGGTGTTTCGGAAGTGAGTCCCGTTGTCTGACTCAATTCTTTCTGGAGTGCCGTGTCACCATAGGACTTGCTTTTCAAGGCCCAGGATGGTGTTCTGGGCGGTGGCATAGGGCACAGGATATGTTTCCAGCCATCCTGTGGTTACTTCCACCATGGTGAGCACATAGCGCTTGCCTTGTCAGGTTTGTGGGAGCATGATATAATCCATCTGCCAAGCTTCCCCATATTTATACTTCAACCATCGTCCTCCATACCAAAGAGGCTTTACTCGCTTGGCTTGTTTGATTGTAGCGCACGTTTCACATTCGTGGATAACTTGTGCAATAGTGTCCATGGTTAAGTCCACCCCTCGATCACGAGCCCATCTATATGTTGCATCCCTTCCTTGATGGCCTGAAGTGTCATGGGCCCACCGAGCTATAAATAATTCACCCTTATGTTGCCAGTCCAGATCTACCTGAGCTACTTCGATCTTGGCAGCCTGATCCACCTGCTGGTTGTTTTGGTGCTCTTCACTGGCCTGACTCTTGGGTACGTGAGCATCTACGTGACGTACTTTTACAGTCAGGTTCTCTACCCGGGCAGCAATATCTTGCCACAATGCGGCAGCCCAGATGGGTTTACCTCTGCGCTGCCAGCTGTTCTGCTTCCACTGCTGCAACCACCCCCAACAGGGCATTTGCCACCATCTATGAGTCAGTATAGAGATAAAGTACTGGCCATTTTTCTCGTTCAGCAATGTCCAAGGCCTGCTGGATGGCTTTCACCTCTGCAAACTGACTCAATTCACCTTCTCCTTCAGCAGTTTCTGCAACTTGGCGTATAGGACTCCATACAGCAGCTTTCCACCTCCGATGCTTTCCCACAAGGTGACAGGACCCATCAGTGAACAGGGCATATTGCTTCTCATTTTCTGGTAGTTTATTATACAGTGGGGCTTCGTCAGCACGTGTCACCTCCTCCTCTGGGGATATTCCGAAATCTTTGCCTTCTGGCCAGTTCGTGATCACCTCCAAGATTCCTGGGCGACTGGGGTTTCCTATTCGGGCCTGTTGTGTGATCAGTGCGACCCACTTACTCCACGTAGCATCGGTTGCATGATGTGTAGAGGGGACGCTCCCTTTGAACATCCAGCCCAGCACCAGCAGTCGGGGTGCCAGGAGGAGCTGTGCTTCAGTGCCAACCTCTTCCGAAGCAGCTCGAATCCCTTCATATGCTGCCAATATCTCCTTCTCAGTTGGAGTGTAGTGCGCCTCGGATCCTCTGTATCCCCGACTCCAGAACCCTAAGGATCGACCTCGAGTCTCCCCTGGTGCTTTCTGCCAGAGGCTCCAGGTAGGGCCATTCTCCCCGGCTGCAGTGTAGAGCACATTCCTTACATCTTGTCCTGCCCAGACTGGCCCCAGGGCTACTAACCATAAGAACAGATCGACACATGGAGATCATAGAATCACAGAATCATAGAATCATTAAGGTTGGAAAAGACCTCTAAGATCATCGTGTCCAACCGTCAACCCAACACACCATGCTCACTACACCACCTCCCTAAGCGCCTCATCTACATGTCTTTTAAATACTTCCAGGGATGGTGACTCCACCACTTCCCTTACTGTCTGAACTATCTCCTGTTTAATTTGTTCAAAGGCTTGTCGTTGCTCAGGGCCCCATTTGAAATCGTTCTTCTTCCTGGTCACGTGATAGAGAGGGCTTACGATTTGGCTGTAATTTGGAATATGCATTCTCCAAAAGCCCACCACGCCTAAGAAAGCTTGTGTTTCCTTTTTGCTAGTTGGTGGGGACATGGCTGTTATTTTATTGATCACATCCATTGGGATCTGACGGTGTCCATCTTGCCATTTTTTTCCTAAAAAACTGGATCTCCTGTGCAGGTCCCTTGACCTTACTTTGTTTTATGGCAAAACCGGCTTTCAGAAGGATTTGAATTATTCTCTCCCCTTTCTCAAAAGCTTCTTCTGCTGTGTTGCCCCATACGATGATGTCATCAATGTATTGCAGGTGTTCTGGAACCTCACCCTGTTCCAATGCGGTGTGGATCAGTCCATGGCAAATGGTAGGGCTGTGTTTCCACCCCTGGGGCAGTCGGTTCCAGGTGTACTGGTCGGCCCTCCAAGTGAAAGCACTGTGGCCTGCACTCCACCGCCAAAGGGATGGAGAAGAACGCATTAGCAGTATCAATTGTGGCGTACCACCTGGCTGCCTTTGACTCCAGTTCATATTGAAGTTCTAGCATGTCCGGCACAGCAGCACTCAGTGGCGGTGTGACTTCGTTCAGGCCACGATAGTCCACTGTTAGTCTCCACTCTCCATTGGACTTTCGCACTGGCCATATGGGACTGTTAAAAGGTGAGCGAGTCTTGCTGATCACTCCTTGGCTCTCCAGTCGACGAATCAGCTCATGGATGGGGATCAGGGAGTCTCGGTGGGTGTGGTATTGCGGCCGGTGCACTGTTGTGGTAGCGACTGGTACCTGTTGTTCTTGGACCTTCAAAAACCCCACAACAGAAGGATCCTCCGAGAGACCAGGCAAGGTGGACAGCTGTTTAATTTCCTCCGTCTCCAGGGCAGCTATACCAAAAGCCCACCGGTACCCTTTTGGGTCTTTGAAATACCCTCTCCTAAGGTAGTCTATGCCGAGGATGCACGGAGCCTCTGACCAGTCACAATGGGGTGCTTCTGCCACTCATTCCCGGTTAGGCTCACTTCGGCCTCCAATACAGTTACCTCTTGGGATCCCCCTGTCACTCCAGAAATACAAATGGGTTCTGCCCCTTTATAGTTTGATGGCATCAGGGTGCACTGTGCACCGGTGTCTACGAGAGCCTTATACTCCTGTGGGTCTGATGTGCCAGGCCATCAAATCCACACAGTCCAGTAAACCCGGTTGTCCCTCTCCTCCACCTGGCTGGAGGCAGGGCCCCTCTAGTCCTGGTCATCATATTCGCTATCCACTTCTTGTAAGTATGAATCAGAAGTCCCTTTGTTAAGGTCGGAAGTGGAATCAGCCCTTCTACTCTGTCTGGGGAACTCACTGGAGACTGGAGCAGCAGTTTTCCTGGAAGAACCCCCTTTTGTGGTTGTTTTTCCTTGCAACTCTCGTACCCGTGCCTGTAGGACTGAGGTGGGTTTTCCATCCCACTTCCTCATGTCCTCTCCGTGGTCACGCAGGTAAAACCACAGGGTGCCCTGGGGCGTGTCTCCTCTCTTGAGCAGAGGGACGCTTGCTCCTAATGGCTGAGACACTGGCCCGTGCAGGTGGGGAGCAGGACATATCCTCTTTGAGTTGCTGGACCTCCTGAGACACTTTCTCCACGGCAGAGACACAGGCCCGTAAGGAGGAAGAGAGACTTTCTTCATATTGCCGGAGTTGGCCAGCCAATTCATCCACTGTTTGTTACTCTCCATCTCTCCAGGTCATTGTTGCCAATGAGTTTGCATGTGATGCTGGTGCGCTCCGTACAAACTTCTGCCACATGGGTCGGGTGCATTTGATTTCATCTGGGTCTTTGGATAACTGCTCATTGTTCAGGTCATCATAAATCACTTCCAGCATAGCTAATTCCCTCAGGTACTGGATACCTCTCTCCATGGTGGTCCACTTGCCTGGGTGGCATATAACATCTTCCTTGAAGGGATACCTTTCCTTCACGCCTGACAGGAGTCGCCTCCAGAGGCTGAGGACTTGTGCCCCTTGTCCAATTGCTTTGTCAATGCCCCCTTCCCTAGAAAGGGATCCCAGCTGCTTGGCTTCCCTACCCTCTAATTCCAGGCTACTGGCCCCATTATCCCAGCATCGGAGCAACCAGGTGACAATGTGCTCGCCTGGATGACGGCTGAAGTCTTTTCGCATATCTCGCAGCTCACCCAGGGATAGGGATCGGGTGGTTACCATCTCATTTACGGGTTCTGCCTCCTCCTCCTCCTGTTCTTGTGATGGCCCTGGTTCATCTTCATCCCTTACTAAATGAGCTGATTTTCTTGTGCATTTTCTTTTTTGTATGGGGGCGACTGATACCGGCATGGATTGGTTTTCTGTTGCAGGGGGCGGAGTAGCTGCCGTGCCTGCCGTGGGGGGTGAGGGAGCCGCTGTGCTTGCTGTGGGGGGTGGAGTAGCCACAGGGCCTGTTGCTTTGTCATCAGCTGCAGAGACGTTTCCTTCCCCTTGGGGGTTCTGGGTGGTGTTAAGCAGGGCTCGGTAGGCGTGGGCCAGGTCCCAGCACATTGCAGTGATTTGCGTCTCCCTAAAATGGCCAGGGTGACAGCATACTTTTTCCAAATATTCTACTAATTTTTCAGGGTTCTGCACTTGTTCAGAGGTGAAGTTCCAGAACACTGGGGGTGCCCATCGTCCTAGGCATTTGCCCATGCTTTCCCACTCGCCCTGCCACTCATAACTATCCAGCCTTGGGGCAGATCTCTGGATGACATTCTTAAATTGCTTACTAACCTTGGATAAAACCACAACAATATTCGCAAGGAGCACCAATAGATGTATCTTAACTACCCAGGGATGTTCAAGGTACTGGCAAGTTATTTTAACAAAGGAGATGACATCATAGCGGAAGGTAGCGAGGGTGCCATTCTCTATTTCCTCCATAAAAAATCTCTCAGAGGAAAAGGTATAATTGCTAATGGTCTTCATGAGGTGGTACCCGAAATGCAGAAAGGGCTTCATTACGAATCCCAAATACCAACTAACCCCCAATGCCAGCGTTTTAGTAACAAATCTCCCAGGCAAAACATCATTAATCACGGCAGAGCACAACAGACTACAAAACCCAATTCCAATCTTTAACAGGTACAGTAAAAACAAGAGCATGGTAGAGAACAAATTAATATGTTACCAGATATAAATTCCTTAATATGCTCTAAATAATCTGTCGTTATCTCAACCCTTCGCTGCCCCATGTTGGGCGCCAAAAAGGACTGTCGTGGTTTAACAGCAGCCAGCAAAAATAAACCCCATGCAGCCGCTCGCTCACCCCCCTGCTCTGGTGGGATGGGGGAGAGAATTGGGAGGGCACAACATCTCCTGGGTTGAGATAAAAACAGTTTAATAATTGAAATAAAACTAAGTAGAACAGTAATAATAACAATGAGAACAACAACAATAACAGAATACACAAAGCAGGCAATGCACAACACAACTGCTCACCGACTGCCGACCGCGTGTCACGAACGGGGGCGAGCCCCCCCCCACACCTGGTTTTTATACTGAGCATGATGTCACATGGTATAGAATACCCCATTGGCCAGCTGGGTCCACCACCCCGGCTGTGCTCCCCCCTCCCGGTGCAAGCACCACCCAGCAACAGCCAAAGCATCAATGGGGCATCAATGGGCCATCAACGCTCTTTTCACACTAAACCCAAAACACAGCACACCCCGAAGCTATTGGGAAGAAAGTTAACCCTGTCCCAGCCGGAACCAGGACACCCTGAAAGCCTTTCTCTTGCTGGCAGCGTGTGGTTTGAGATGCATCACTCCTTTTCTTGTCACTCCTCTGTCCCCGGTCAGAGACAAGGGTAAGATAGGTGTTTGGACAAGGTTTTGGAACAAGTGTTTTCTCATGGTTATTCCTCAGAGCATTGTCAATCACGAGGCATTCCCATCTCACTCTTCTTTAGAGCTGGCTTAGTCTCGGACATGAACTCCAACTTTCTTTTCTTTTTAGTTTGGAATCAAACACTGCTGGGTACAAAAGAGAGGGTGCTGCTCCTGGCAAGAGCTATTGATATCAAAGTCCTTTGCCTGATGATCAATGCAGTGAAGGTTCTGTATACACTCTGTGTCCTGCCTCAACCTGAATGCATGTACGTGGTGACAGAAATCCTGCCTTTTGCTGCTCTTGAGCTTTCGACTGGCCTCTCTGTGGAGTCTCTCTTCTGCCTCTGGCTCTTCTCTTCATTTTGTAATTGGTCTGCATGTGCACACTCCTGTCCTGGCTTGTAGGTTAGCTGCTGATCCTCTCTCATTGCAGCTGTGAGCAGGTGCTGGTGACTTTTACTGGGAGAGCAGAAACAGATGGGGTGGAGTTATTCAAACCCTTCTTGGCTGGCCTGTGGAGTGCAACCTCGGTGGCGCTGAAGGTACGTAGTTCCTCAGGTTTTTGTGGACACGGCACTTGAAATCTTACTCAGGAGCTGGAGACCTTAAAGTGGGATGAGTTTGGTGTGGATGAAATGCCTTTGGCTTTACTGCTTTTTTTCTGCTGCGGCTTTGTGTTATCTTCTGGCCTCCTTATGAGTCCTGAACCAGTGACTTCCAGTCCATGCCCAGAAGTTTTCTCTTTTGTGTGTGTGTGTGGTTTTTTTCAGGTGGCCTGTATGCAGCTGATCAATGCCATGATCCATTCTCTTGTGAGCTTGACTTTGGGGTTCAGATACGTAGTGAGCTGTCTGTGTACTCCATGTAACTAATCTTGAATTCAGAAAGCAGCGCCACCCTTTTCGTGAAAAGAAAAAAAAGAAAAAAGAAAAAAGAAAGGCAGTGCTTTCCAAGGAATAAAATTTATTTAGTTTTAGTGAGTAGGTAGGTGAACAGAGCACATACGCTCCTTACCTGGTGTCCAGCTATTAATGTGAGGGGGTATTATGATGAGAACCTGCTAGATAATTATACTCTGTTTTTTGCATTTTTACCATCTTTCATGAAAAAAACTACCAAAGGTATTAGCATAAACTGTATGCATTTTACATTGTTTTCTCAGTGGGCAAGTTCAAACCAGTGACTTGCCATTATTGCTCACATAATCTGTGGCAGAGCTACGACTTGGAGTGAGATTATCATGCTTAGTCTTACCATTCTAGAGTATTTAAAACACTTCCTTGAAATGCTTTCCCAAAATCACAAGACCTGACTTTCTGAAATAGCAGTTTTCCTAGGAGCTCCTAGGAGCTAAGCCAGATGAAAAAGCCTTGCCTGCTGTTAGTCACTGAGGCTGATGACAGGTCACCCAGCAGTTCTGGCAAGGACAGAACAAGATAGATACGTATGTTCCTCTGTGCCGCTTGTAAATTCTGGAATGTGTCTTGCATAAATTGGTCTCCAGGTTTTGCAGATTGTAGGTTTGGTAGGATCGATTGTGTCTTAAACATGATGGTAACAGTGAAACCTGTAGGCATCCATGTAGGGCATTTTGGATTTCATAGAATCTGCGAGAGTATTTTAAGAGTTTAATGTTATGTTGAGGTACAGTAGTTATAGTGTTATGAGAAGAAAGTCTTGGCAAAGAAGATGAAGATGGCAAAGATACTCAAAAGCGTTATAACCTTTGACAGTGGAAACAAGTCATTTACAGTTTATATGAACAGTCTACTATTCTTTTCAAAAATTTACAGAGGACGTTCTGCTATTTCCATATCAGAACTTAGTGATTTTAAGTTAAAGCTCTCCACTGAGATGTGAAAAAATGAGCCACGTATCCTGGAAAGAAGAGTAATTGCACGGACTTGATAGTCTTACTCTTGTATTTTTTAGTTCTCCTTAAAAAGCAGGTGTGTGCTTCCTCACTTGTGCTGTGCAGTGATTAAAAAAAACCACCCTTGACACCTCCTCTGAAATTAAAGGTGGGTGAGACACATCACATTTTCCGCCTCTTCCACCATCCTGCTTTCTCTTGAACTTGTTTGTATCGGTATCAAAAATTCTTTGCTTTCTCTAGTGCCAAGACAACGTATGATTTTGGTTTTGTTTTCAGCCCGGCAGTCTCCTGTCAGAGAAAGATATCCATGCAGAAGTGCTCGGTCACAGAGGCCTTGTTGCAAGAGGACTAAGAGGTGGGTGTGTAGTTAGTGATGCTTCTCATCCATGTTTTGGAGGGTTTTCAGGTTGGTGGTAATTACAGAATTACAGTATGATAATTACTGCGGTAGTCTGAGGATATAAGGGAAACAAAGATTTGGGAGGAGGAGAGGATGCTTTTTAATAGCCGCTAGACTTTCTACAACACAATTTTTGTGGGTCACTGACAAGAGGATCATGGAGGAGGTGGCTGAGATTGTGTAATGGAAATTATTTTGTTCTGGAGTTGGAGCCCAAATCTCCCTCTAAAAATCTTACTCACGCTACCTAATCTGGAAGCATACAGTTTCTTTTCTGAAAACTGAAGATAATTCAGTTAGAGGGAGAGCCTGTTTGGAAGTTTCAGTAGTTTGGGGGCAGAGGCCAGTTGGGGGCTGGGGCCCTCTGGGGTGGGGGCTGTTTCTACCCTGTGCCCTCGGCCTGGCGCTCACAGCTGGGAACGGGCTTTCCAAAATCCTGCTGGAAGGAGCCGGATGTGGGAGCTGTGGCCGAGCTGGGGGACAGGGAGCACCCCTGGACCAGCCTCAGGACCTGCGGCACACCTGCCTTCAAATCAGCTCTCCCAGCAGGACGTTGCCCAGGAGCAACTTTGAGTTTTGCTCTTCTCCTTCAGAAGCTGTGTTCCACACCAGGCACACCCAGAGCTGCGCCTGTGCCAGGAGAAGACTTCAAGCACAGCTGGGGCTGATGGTGACAGTTCCCACCAGATGTGCATGTCAGAGAGATGCAGGTAAGATGCCATGGAGGAGGCACTGACTGATTGCCCCTTCTCTTGCAGGAGGAGGGTTTAACAGCAGGAGGGAGCCGGGGTACAAGGGCCTATGAGGTCAAAAAATGCATCAAACAGCCAGAGGACAAAGCAGAGGGAGAAGAGAAATAGGTGCAGGTCACGTGGCTGGGACAGTGCTTTCAAGGTAACATCTGCCACAGAAGCACAGTAACAGTAAAAGGCATTGGGAGGTCATGGAGTGACTGAGAAAAGGGCCTGGCAGAGAGAAGAGCCTGGAGAAACAGGAGACAAGGTAGAGATGGAGGTGGAAAAGATGGCATGTGGAAATTGAGGGTGGAGGTCCTTGTGAAGACACTGGTGGCTGAGCAGCTGACGGGGAAGGAGCAGGAACCTGGCTTCTGCTGCAGGTACTTGTGGTGTCGCTGCTGAGTAACTGATAAGGGCAGGAGTTTTTAAATTACTTTAAAATAGGGCAAAATAAAATAAAAAAAAAAATAGGGCGGATGCTGGTGATATCACTTGTGACTGAGTAGCAGATTAGGTAGGAAAAGACGCATGGCCTGCTTAGGTGCCTGTGATGTCATTCATGGAAGGAACTAGCCCGTTGTTTTTTCAGGTGCTTGTGATGTTACTGGTGGCTGAGTAGCTGATAGGGCAGGAGTTTCTATGTGATTTGTGAAGGTGGTTTTTGATGTCATATGTGCCTGAGAAGATGATAGGGCAGGCATAGAGGACTGTTTCATGCAGGTGCAATACGCATAGCTAAATAAAGAGAATAAATTCCCTTGGTAATCCATGCTAAAGTGTCCTTGCCTCTCTCCTAGGCCGGTGAAGAACTGACTTTTACACAGGTCACCAGAGCATGACGGCTGCCAAGAAAGATCCCTGCGCTTGGCTGCTCACCTGGACCCTGTTCCTGCTCACGTCCCCATTCCTATCGCCTCTCTCGCTGGATTCAGTTTCTAGAGGGCACAGTAGTCCCAAGTGCAGGCATTTGGAGATGAAAGAGGATGCCGATGGGGAAGCACCTTTGCTCATTTTGCAGTGAATCTCACAGCAGGCTTGGGAGCTGGGTGTTTTATACTTTCTGTGAGGAGAAATGCCTACACGTTTCTGCCTCGGTTTTGCCTCAGAAACTGATTTCATACCTAGGATGCCTTGCGACAAGCTCAGAAAGGGGCCAGAAGGCGTATGAAGTGCAGCTCTTGTGGGACACTGCAGAAGCATCTTCAAGGTGAAGTGTTGTCTTTTTTACTCAAACTCCACTGCCTAAGTTTGCCAAGAAACCAGCTTCTTCACCGAAACAAGGAGTAAAGAGAGTGGAAACCCATCTTCTTAACAAGATGACTGTTGATGAGGACATCAGTGGCAACGTTTGTAATGCCTTGGTTTCCTTGTCTCTCTTGCACCAGATGTCGCACTTGGGAGAAGACAACATGAATCACACAAAGGCGACCTGAGCCTCTAATCGAGCAGCACTGAAGATGCTTTGTTCCCGGGCATCTTTTTTTCCCTGAGATCTCTGCATGCTAATTTAATATGCTCAGCAGGTGTAGAAAGCTTCCACCCTTCTGGATCACACGGGTGCTTTCATAAAGGAAGTCTCAAGTTAAAAAATTTCAAAAAAACCCCAAACCCCTCTGTTCTTTCTCACATGGTCAAACTCTACAGAAATCAGAAGCACCACTTAGGAGTGGGTTTGGTTATGATGCAATTTTATTGTTTCGAACATAAATGTCAAGTTTGATGGTTAGCATTCTTATGATAATGTTTGTCTGTGGCCTTTGATGGTAAATTGCAGGTTGTGATGGCAAGCTCAGTCACAAGTACTGAATGCTTCTGTCCATAAGCCATGCACCTGAAACACCTGGCAAAGAGTGAGGCAACATTTGCTGGTGATGCTGCAAATCGTGTTTGCTTTTTAGTCCTCCTCTCCAAAGTTCTCTTTGGATTTCTTTTTTTTCTTCACTTTCTTGCATTTCTTTTTCAATTCTGGATCACCAGAATGCTCGCTTCTGTCTCTCACCACTTTCTTTCGGGCGCACTTTCATCCCCCTCTGCACAGGAATGTTTCCTCTTTCTGCATGTTTGTGTTCCATGTGCCTGGCAAGACCCTGCAGACTCTGGGTGAACTGGCACTTGGGGGAGCACACGTTGTTCAAGTGAGTATTTCCCTGGCTGCTGCTCACCTACCGAACCAGGATGCGTGTCTGCTCTGTGGCTGCTCAAGCCATGCACGCTTTCTCCTCTGGAGCTTCTGCCATTCACGGGGGCTGTTTCTTTCCCTGTGGGAAGAGCTGCACAGGTTCCCTCTGCCAGGCGCCAGCTGACGTTGAGCGCGCTTCTGCGTTTCTGCGCGGCAAGTGCGCCTCGGCCTGGGAGGCGACAGTCTGGTTGGCTTCTGTTCAGCTTCTCCCCCTCCTCAGAGCCAGAGCGCGCTCTCTTCCTGCCAGAGTGCTGAGGGGGAGTTCCTGCAGAGTCCTGTGCTTGTCTCTTCTTTTGGATCCTGTGCATATTTTCTCCATCTTCTTGATTTCTCAGTCCCACAGTGACTCCAGAAAATGGACTCTTCAGCACTTGATCCAGCTTTGCAACACAAGTGCTCCTTGACTCTTGCAATTCAGCACCTGCTCCAGGGGTCAAATCATGGTGCCTGGAGAAACAACAGTGATCTTAGCCTAGGGTTGTTCTCGCAGCCTCCTCGTGGCTTCTAACCCTAATCCTAACCCTAACCCTAACCCTAACTGCTAACTCTAACCCAAGTCCTAAGCCTAAGCCTAACCCTAACCCTAACACTAACCCAAACCCTAACCCGAACCCGACCCATAACCCGAACCTGAACCCTAACCCGAACCCTAACCCTAACCCCAAACCTGAACCCTACACCCGAACCCGAACCCAAACCCTAACCCTAATCCGAAACCGAACCCAAACCCGAAGCTTAACCCGAACCCAAACCCAAACCCTAACCCAAACCCGAACCCTAAGCCTAACCCTAATCTGAACCCGAACCCAAACCCTAACCCTATTCCGAAACCGAACCCAAACCCGAAGCTTAACCCGAACCCTACACCCGAACCCTAACCCGAACCCAAACCCGAACCCTAACCCAAACCCGAACCCTAAGCCTAACCCTAATCTGAACCCGAACCCAAACCCTAACCCTAACCCGAACCCGAACCCTAACCCTAACCCTCACCTAACCCTAACCCCAAATCCTAACCACTAACCCCTTACCCCTAACCCGAATACCTTAACCCCCTGACGCTAAACCCCTAACCCCAAACCCCAACCCCAAATCCTAACCCCAACCCCAACCCCTCTAACCCTAAATCCAACCCCTCACCCTAACCCCAAACCTAACCCCAACCCCAACCCCTAAGCTCTCACCCTAACTGCCCTAACCCTAAGCCCTAATCCCTCACCCTAACTGCTCTAACCCCTCACCTTAACCTTACCCCTCACTGTAACCCTAACTGTTTAACTCTAGCCCTCTAACCCGAGGTCCAAGCCCCAACTTGTAATCTTAAGGCCCTAATGTGTAACCCTATGTGTGAACCCTAAGGTCCTAACCCTAAGCCCCGTAAATGTACCTGTTTGTTTTCTTTTTTGTTGCTTCCAGCCATGTGTAGGCTACTTCCAGTAATTTTTAGTGTGTTTCCAATTTTTAGCTGTGACTTCCAGGTATTTATAGTGACTTCCGGTGTAATAAGTGCGACTTCCAGCCTCAGGTTAGAATCATACAATCACAGAATCATTAAGGTTGGAAAAGACCTCTAAGATCATCGAGTCCAACCATCAACCCAACACTACCATGCCCACTAAACCATGTCCCTAAGCACCTCATCTACACGTCTTTTAAATACTTCCAGGGATGGTGACTGCACCACTTCCCTGGGCCTGACCCAGGCATGACCACTCTTTTCAGTAAAGAAATTTTTCCTAATGTCCAGTCTAAACCTCCTTTGGCGCAACTTGAGGCCATTTCCTCTTGTCCTATTGCCTGTTGCGTGGGAGAAGAGACCAACACCCACCTCGCTACAACCTCCTTTCAGGTAGTTGTAGAGCGCAATGAGGTCTCCCCTCAGCCTCCTCTTCTCCAGGCTAAACAGCCACAGTTCCTTCAGCCGCTCCTCATCAGACTTGTGCTCCAGGGCCTTCACCAGCTTCGTTGCCCTTCTCTGGACATGCTCCAGCACCTCAATGTCCTTCTTGTAGTGAGGGGCCCAGAACTGACGTATACGGAAGGGTTAAAAGATGGGATTTTGGTCCGTGGATGGACACTGGGTGAGAAATAGATAGCTAAGAAAACCATAGTTCAGCATAGAAAATAGACAGTTTATTGTCTATTGTGTGAGAATGCTGAATACAGGAGGATAAGGAAGGTTGAGAAAATGTTAGGGGAGGACGTGAAGGATGTGAGAGACGTGCAATAATGAAGAAATATAAACTACAATGTATAATTTTGCTTGCTTTGTTACATTTTGCTGTTGGCATGAGTATAGGGTAATACGTAAATGTTGGACTATGGTAATATGTTGCGTGAACAAGGCCTACGAACCAATAGATGGGGTGGCTATGGCTCGTGCAGCGCGCCTGATCAGCGAGCTCATGTGCTATAGGCTCCCTATGTTCCAATCAAGGCGCGTTTCGGCACCCGCTGGCCACGTGTGTCGGAACCCGTTTCCTTTGCAAATGTATAAATACCGGGATTTTCCCGAAGAACAGTGGGCCGGTGTACAGCAAGGTCACCGTTGCCTCTGTGGGGACGCCCACGTAAAGCTGGCACCTACCGACTGCTGGGCTGAGTTCGTGGCACAAGGCGATACAAGAATGTACGGATGGTTCATCTTTCTTCTGGGCCTCGGGTTGGTAAGACAATCGCTTTGCAAAATACCCTTAGTGTAATGCATGATTGTAGTTAATAAAGTGCTTGCTTTTCCCCTTCCTTATGGTCTGTCTATGTGTGCTCACCTTCTAAAGGAATCCTCGAAACCCACTCTAAAACAACTGAACACAGTATTCGAGGTGCGGCCTCACCAGTGCCGAGTACAGGGGCATGATCACCTCCCTGCTCCTGCTGGCCACACTAGTTCTGATACAGGCCAGGATGCCGTTGGCCTTCTTGGCCACCTGGGCACACTGCCGGCTCATGTTCAGCCGGCTGTCGACCAGCACCCCCAGGTCCTTTTCCTCTGGGCAGCTTTCCAGCCACTCTTCCCCAAGCCTGTAGCATTGCCTGGGGTTGTTGTGGCCCAAGGGCAGGACCCGGCACTTGGCCTTGTTGAACCTCATACATTGGCCTCGGCCCATTGATCCAGCCTGTCCAGGTCCCTCTGCAGAGCCTTCCTACCCTCCAGCAGATCAACACTCCCGCCCAGCTTGGTGTCGTCTGCAAACTTACTGAGGGAGCACTCGATCCCCTCGTCCAGATCGTTGATAAAGATGTTGAACAGGACCAGTCCCAGTACTGAGCCCTGGGGAACATCACTCGTGACTGGCCGCCAACTGGATTTAACTCCATTGACCACAACTCTCTGGGCTCGGCTGTCCAGCCAGTTTTTTACCCAGTGAAGAGTGTACCTGTCTAGGCCGTGAGCCGCCAGCTCCTCTAGGAGAATGCTGTGGGAGACAGTGTCAAAGGCTTTACTGAAGTCCAGGCAGACCACATCCACAGCCTTTCCCTCATCCACTAGGCGGGTCACCTGGTCATAGAAGGAGATCAGGTTGGTCAAGCAGGACCTGCCTTCCAGGAACCCATGCTGGCTGGGCCTGATCCCCCGGTTGTCCTGGACATGGCTCGTGAGCACCCTCAAGGCAAACCGCTCCATAATCTTCCCCGGCACTGAGGTCAGGCTGACCGGCCTATAATTCCCCGGATCCTCCTTCCGTCCCTTCTTATAGATGGGCGTCACATTGGCAAGCCTCCAGTCGTCTGGGACCTCCCCCGTTAACCAGGACTGCTGGTAAATGATGGAGAGCGGCTCAGCAAGCTCCTCCGCCACCTCCCTCAGTACCCTCGGGTGGATCCCATCCGGCCCCATAGACTTGTGAGCATCCAGGTGGCGCAGCAGGTCGTTAACTTCTTCCTCTTGGATTATGGGGGATTTATCCTGCTCGCCGTCCTTGTCTTCCAGCTCAGGGGGCTGAGTACCCTGAGGATAACTGCTCTGACTATTAAAGACTGAGGCAAAGAAGGCGTTGAGTACCTCAGCCTTATCCTCGTCCTTGGTGGCAACGTTCCCCCCCGCATCCAATAGAGGATGGAGATTCTCCTTGGCTCTCTTTTTGTCATTAATATACTTGTAAAAGCATTTTTTGTTGTCTCTCATGACAGTGGCCAGGTTGAGTTCTAGCCGGGCTTTTGCCTTTCTAATTTCCTCTCTGCACGACCTAACGAGATCCCTGTACTCTTCTTGAGTTGCCTGCCCCTTCTTCCAAAGGTGATAAACTCTCCTTTTTTTCCTGAGTCCCAGCCAGAGCTCCCCATTCAGCCAGGCCGGTCACCTTCCCCGCCCATTCTTCTTGCAGCACATGGGGACAGCCCGCTCCTGCACCTTTAAGACTTCCTTCTTGAAGAATGTCCAGCCTTCCTGGACCCCTTTGCCCTTCAGCACTGTCTCCCAAGGGACCCTCTCGACCAGCGTCCTGAGCAGGCCAAAGCCCGCCCTCCAGAAGTGCATGGTAGCGGTTTTGCTGGGCCCCCTCCTTACTTCACCAAGCATCGAGAATTCTATCATTTCATAGTTGTTTGCTTCCGCTTCCGCTTCATTTTGATCGTTCGGGGTTGTTTGTAGGTCATAAAAATGCATTTCCGGTGGAATTACGGTGACTTCCGATTTTGCTGGAGGACTTCCGGCGTTGTTGGAGGACTTCCGGTCTACAGAGACAAACTTCCGGTGTTGTACTCTGTCGTCCGGAAGTCCATCTCTATGGTCCGGAAGTCCTCCAGGTGTGTGCAGTGTACCTTGGGTTTTTTTTTTCCAAAGGTGCATTCAATTTGTGTGCCTTTGGGGGGCGGGGGGGGTGGGAGGGGAAATTGCATCTTATTTGCATAATTTGCTGTTTATTTTACATAACGAGTAGTTAATTAGCATTCTAAGTGGGAGTAATGATGGTTACAATAATCTTTTGTTTTGATTATTCTAATCAGAGATTACTCCCACTTGGAATACTAATAGTTACTATATATGGTATTAAAAAATTAAAAATAATAAAAGTCTGGTGCAGCAGTAGAAAATGGCACACTCCCTGGGAATAATTTTTTACAAATACTACATTTTGCAATTTATTTGTGAAACCAAGCTGATTCAAACCAGGCTGCTATTGAAATCATGCTGCTGAATTATTGTATATTTTAATTAATTATTCCCATGATCTTTAGACCTTTAAATTGTTTCTTTAAGTGATTAATTAAAGTATTATCTTTAATTCTTGAGATTAATTGCTTAGGTGATTAATTAAAGCATTATCCTTAGACCCTGGGATTGATTAGTCAAGTGATAAACTAAGATTGTATGAAGACCAGATGTTTGAGAAATATTTAGCTAAGTAGTCAAGTGTTAAAGGCACATACAATGGAATGCAACTAATTAATAAAGAAGCCCAAAGATTGTGGGACGAACTGACCGGGACGATGAAGGGACAGGTACCAGTAAGCACCAGTTCAATGATTTGGAACCAGGATAATGGATGGTGTGCAGTGCCAAGAGAAAGAGTTCACTAAAAGGACAAGTGATGAAGACTACAAAATGACCACCAGAGGAAGTAAACGACCACCTGAAGGACTGAAATTGCAAGTAAAGGACATCAGATGGCAGTAGGGAGCATAGAATAAAATAATTAATGAATCTAAGTAATTAATCATGTAAGAGGTGTAGTCATGTAAATGATTTCTGAAAACTGTGATGAATATGTAATAATCTCAGAAATAAAAGCCAAGACTAACGATACACTAGTCGGGAGCACTTTTGGTGGAGAATTCCCCAGTGCGACCCCAGCGCTGCAATAAACATACCTGCTTTATAACTCTTTGTGAGTTGTAGAGTTTGATTCCGTGCGTCAGTTTGGCGACCCAGATGGGACTCTCTCTGTCCGGCTGCGAGACCTGCTGAGGACGGGACTCCTCTGGGCGCCCCCGAGATTTCTCGGAGAGGACTCCCCACTCACCCAGATCATCGCAGGGACAGACAAGGACCATCATTAGCGGACCAGGTATGTTACAATGGAATAAGGGGATACCTGTAAGTCGTGAGAAGACGTCCTACGCGAGGTAAAGAGCATTGGTGCTCGCCCCTGGGGTTTGAAGTTTGAGTCCCCATAAGGTGGTATCCTCAAGTGCCTTGGGGTCCCCTAACCGTAGTGTTAGGGTGTTAGGGGCATTGCCATAATTATAGTCATCTGTTGTAAAATCCGGTACCGTGTATTAAGGTTTAAATTGATCGGTGTGGACTTGTGGCAAATGGTTTATGGTTAATGATTTATGTTATATGTGAATTGGGTTATTTTGGGTTATTACTCAAATTGATACATTTTGTGGTTTGTGTGACTGAGTGTCTGTATTGTATGTGTGAGACACAGTGTAGCTGCGAAGCGAGTGCGGGGTTTTGATCCGCGGTTCCGTGTTCTCCGCGAGGAGGGCGGCCGGAGACGAATGCAGCGAATGAATTAAAGTAATGTAAAAAGGGTGAATAAGATCGGAAAAGGATTCTGTGATTCAAGTCCTGACTTTGATTATACTTTGTATAGACGGGCAGAATGGGGGGCCAACAGAGCGGAGGCATTTTGAAAAAGAGTCCTCTAGGTTGCATTTTAAGTCATTGGAAGGAAATTGGGGGGTCTGGTGTTAACAGAAGAACCTTGATAAAATATTGTAATCAGTGGTGGCCCCTGTACAGATTGGAAGATGAAGAAAAATGGCCTTTTAATGGGACTTTGAATTATAATACTCTGTTGCAATTAATGTTATTTTTGAGAAGGGAAGGAAAATGGGATGAGGTTATGTATGCTGATATGTTTTTTACTTTAAGGGATCACCCAGAATGGCAAAAAGAGTGTGGCATAAATTTGGCCCCACAAGATCCTTTAGCATTGGCTTTACAAAAGGAAAATGAGAAAGAAGGGAAGGGAAAATTAAAGAGGTGTTGTTCAGCGTGCAGTATAGGGCAGAGATGTATAAAATTAGGAAAAATAAAAGATCCTGGAGTGGGAGACTTACCAGATCATTACAAGCCGCCTGCAGGGATACAACAAAGAGAAAATGAGGACTTTGACTCAGAGACCCCTACCCCTCCCGATAGCCCAGTATCCTCTCGCACTCGAAGTAAAGAGCGAGCAGTGATACAGGCACCACTAAGGGA
The DNA here is from genome assembly GCA_023333565.1 of Puffinus mauretanicus. Lineage (NCBI taxonomy): Eukaryota > Metazoa > Chordata > Aves > Procellariiformes > Procellariidae > Puffinus > Puffinus mauretanicus. Next base: position 42,147 of record JAJKFH010002517.1, on the reverse strand, counting down.
AGCAGTGGGACCAAAAGGAGAACCTGTTTTAATAAAGGTTCCCTTTTCCTCATTTGATCTCGAAACATGGAAAAATGTGGCAAAGAATTACCGAAGTGACTCTGTGGGAGTGTCCAAGCATTTTCAGTTTTTAACAAAACAGCATAACCCTGATTGGGGTGATATCCAACTATTACTGGACCAAATGACTGAAACTGAAAAGCAGTTAATTTTAAAAACTGCCCAAGACCTGGCCAGTGATCAGCTCAAGAGTACGGGGGAAGATATAAAAGAGCACTTTCCCTTACAAGATCCTCATTGGAATCCGAATAAAAGTGCCCACCTCAAATTGTTGAATTCTTATAGAGATTGGATTATAAGAGGAATGGAGCGGGCGATTCCAAAAACAATTAATTGGTCAGCTTTGTATGCCATTCGACAGGGTCCTAAAGAAACCCCCTCAGAATTTTTGGATAAATTACGAGACACTATGAGGCGGCACACTCCTCTAGATCCGGGGTCAGAAATAGGAATTCAGCAGTTAGTATCATTATTTATTGGACAGTCAACAAATGACATTCGGAAGAAGTTACAGAAACTAAAGCCAGCAGATAGTAGAAATTTGGAGATTTTATTAGATGAAGCATGGAGAGTGTTTAGTAACGGGGAGGAGGAGGATCAAAAAAAAGACAAGCGGGCGTTAGTAGTGGCATTACAAGAAAGCAAAGGATTTAGAAAATTTGAACCTAAAAGGCCTCTGGGAAGAGACCAATGTGCATGGTGCAGGCAGAGGGGACATTGGAAAAATGAATGCCCAGAGAGGCAGAAAGGAAAAGGGAGAATACAGGCCCATGTTAAGGAGGATTGACTAAAACCTGGGGAATCTACCCTAGCGGATCCACTGGTTAAAATAAAGCTAGGGGAATGGAGTAAGGAGGTTGAATTTTTGATAGACACGGGTGCCTCTTACTCTGTGTTAAATCAAGAACTAATACCCGTGGATGAAGATTTTGTGACTGTGATAGGAGCTACTGGCCAACGAGAGAAGGCTTTCTTTTTACAGCCACTTAAATACAAGTTAGGGAAACAAATAGGGATACATAAATTTTTGTACATGCCAAATTCTCCGAAATCCTTACTGGGGCGAGATTTATTAGAGCAATTGGAAGCAGAAATATTGTTTAAAGGAAACAAAATAGAATTTAAAGTTAAAAATGAACAATTGATTGAAGTTTTAAGTCTAGCTTTAATACAGACTGAAAACACAAAACAAATACCTCAAGAAATTTTAGACCAAGTATATCCAGGAGTGTGGGCATCCGGGATACCGGAAAGAGCCAAAAATGCAGCACCAGTAAAGATAAAGTTAAAACCAGGGGCTGGCCCGGTTAGAATCAAACAGTATCCTTTGAAGTTAGAAGATCGAAAAGGAATAAAAGAAATAATTGATAATTTTTTGCAATTTGGACTACTCGTGGAATGTGAATCAGAATATAACACTCCTATTTTGCCTGTGAAAAAGCCAGATGGCAAAAATTACAGATTGGTACAAGATTTGAGAGCAATAAACAAAATTGTAGAAGATCTGCACCCTGTGGTAGCGAATCCCTATACATTGTTAACTAAATTAAAGAATAGTCAAATATGGTTTACCGTACTGGACTTAAAAGATGCCTTTTTCTGTCTGACCTTGGCAAAAGAGAGCCAAAAACTATTTGCATTTGAATGGGAAAACCCTGATACAGGGAGAAAGACCCAGTTAACCTGGACAGTGTTGCCTCAAGGATTTAAGAATAGTCCCACTATCTTTAGTAATCAATTGGCACGGGAAATTGAAGCTTGGAATCCCCCGTCACAAGGTGGCACCCTGTTACAATATGTAGATGACCTTTTAATTGCCACAGAAACAGAAGAAAAATGTATGCAGTGGACTGTGAGTTTGCTTAACTTTTTGGGACTGAGTGGATATCGAGTCTTTCAACAGAAAGCCCAGCTGATACAATCACAAGTGACTTATCTTGGATTTGAAATCTCGGGAGGACAAAGAGAACTCGGAGCGGAGCGAAAAGAAGCTATTTGCCGCACACCAGAACCCAGGACAGTAAAAGAACTCAGAACATTTCTTGGAATGACAGGTTGGTGCAGATTATGGATATATAATTATGGACTTTTAGTAAAACCACTGTATGAATTACTGAAAAGAAGTTCATCAGAACTAATTTGGACAGAAGAAACAAAAAGAGCATTTCAAAAACTAAAAATAGAACTTATGAGAGCCCCAGCTTTAGGCCTCCCAGATGTTTCAAAACCTTTTTAGTTATTTTCTCATGAGAGGCAGGGCATAGCACTGGGAGTGCTTGCTCAACAATTAGGACCCGACAAAAGAGCGGTCGCATACTTCTCCAAACAATTGGATGAAGTGAGTAAAGGATGGCCTGGATGTCTGCGAGCAGTAGCAGCGGTCGTCCTCAATATTCAGGAAGCCCGCAAGTTTACTATGGGTCAGAAAATAACGGTGTTGGTCTCTCATACAGTTTCATCAGTGTTAGAGCAAAAAGGGAGTCACTGGCTTTCTCCTTCCAGGTTTTTGAAGTACCAAGCTATTTTGGTCGAACAAGATGATGTTAATATACAGACTACTAATATTGTAAATCCAGCATCTTTCCTCAGTGGAGAAACCTCAGAACCTGTGGTGCATGACTGTCTAGAGACAATAGAGGCTGTCTATTCCAGTCGACCAGACCTGAAAGAAGAGCCGCTGGAAGACGCTGAGGACTCATGGTTCACAGATGGAAGTAGCTTTGTGAAGCAAGGAGAACGTAAGGCCGGTTATGCTGTGACTACCACCCACAAGGTAATAGAAGCTAAATCTTTACCTGTTGGAACATCTGCACAGAAAGCCGAAATAATTGCTTTAACTCGAGCTCTGGAATTATCAAAAGGAAAGAAAATTAATATCTGGACTGATTCTAAATATGCTTTTGGAGTGGTACACGCCCACGGGGCCATTTGGAAGGAACGAGGATTACTTACAGCCCAGGGAAAACAGATAAAACATGCAAAAGAAATTTTACAACTTTTAGAAGCTGTAAAATTACCAGAGAAAGTGGCTATTATGCATTGCAGGGGACACCGAAGAGGTGGCACTGAACAGGAAATTGGAAATAAATTGGCAGACTATGAAGCCAGACAAGCCGCAGAAAAGGCAGAAGTTGTGGCATTGGCTCTAATTCCAGATGGTAAATTTCAGGTATTGAAATTAGATTTGGGCCCTGAAAAATATTCGAAAGAAGATAAAAATTTAATTAACGATTTAGGAGGGAAAGAGAAAGATGATGGATGAGTATATACACCAGATGGACGTATTATAATACCCTCCAAGATACTGTGGAAACTAATTTTAGATGAGCACAGCAAAACTCATTGGGGAGCAGATGCTTTGTACAAGGATCTAAACAAAAGAATAGTAAGTCGCAATTTGTATACCATGGTGAAACAAGTGACACAGCAGTGCGAAATTTGTTTAAAAAACAATCCTAATACAACGCATAAAGTACAGGTAAGGACAATTGGAAAAGGTAATATCCCAGGACAACAATGGCAAATAGATTTTTCTGAACTCCCAAGAAAAGGGGGGTATCGATACTTGTTAGTACTAACAGACACATTCTCAGGTTGGCCAGAAGCTTTCCCTTGCAGAACAAACAAAGCCCGAGAGGTTACCCGGGTATTGTTCAATGAAATTATACCTCGATTTGGAATACCAGCAGTAATATCATCAGATAGAGGTACGCATTTTTGTGCACAAATAGTGCAACAGCTTAGCAAGATGCTAGGGATAGAGTGGCAGCTGCATACGCCACATCGGCCACAAGCAAGTGGCCAAGTTGAAAAGATGAATCATTTGATAAAACAACAATTAGCCAAAATTTGTCAGGAAACTAATTTGTACTGGTATCAAGCACTTCCACTTGCGTTACTTAGAATTAGAGTAAAGCCAAAAACTAAGGAGAGGTTGAGTCCTTTTGAAATTCTATTTGGTCGGCCGTACCAATTACAATACAGAGGGGAGGATTTAAATCAGTTAGGAGAAGGATATTTGCAGCAGTACATGATTGCCTTGGGAAAACAATTAGATAAAATTGAGAAAATAGTTTTAGGGACTAGAGCCAGGGGCCTAGATCAGCCAATTCATCCCTTCAAGCCAGGAGATTGGGTTTATGTTAAAGTTTTTACAGGTCAACCATTGGAAGAGAAGTGGAACGGACCATTTCAAGTACTTCTAACAACGTTCACTGCAATCAAGATCAAGGAACAGCCTGTGTGGATACACTATACGCGAGTGAAGAAGTCGCCCCCAAAATGGATTGTGGAAGAATTGGGACCGACAAAGTTAAGACTAAAACGATAATTGTGACAGTATTTGTGTTGTATGTAAGCAGGACAAGAGCCATTGAAAACAATTTGATCTTGAAATTGGTTCAAGGATTTGGAAAGATCCAAAATGTATCATCAGTCACCACTTGTTTACCTTTTCCTAGATCAGCCCAAAATCCAGTCCCGTGGGGAGTTCTCACTACTGACCTTACCCCAATGTGGGAAAAAATGTGGAATAGCACAAATCTGACCTCTCCTTTGAATTGGACAAGTATAGAAGGAAATTATTCTTTGAATTTTGAAAAAAAGAATCATGTGATCACGAAGTGTAATATAACGAAACCTTCAACTCCATGGGCAAAAGAAATTATTTATAGGCCCTCAGGGAATGAGTGTACTAACACTCCTTGGGGATGCCAACTTCCCAAAATTTGGGAAGATACTCAATCTGGAAAATGGGATCACATTGAACAAGTGAAGTGGTGTCTGATCTTTGAAGGAACAGAGGGCAAACCAAAAGATCCCTTACAGGTATCAATAGAATATGGAAATATTGAGAGTGACAAGATTACCACAAATAGGAAAAATAATAAGTGGAATTGCACAAAAGTTTACAATTGTTCCACCAAGGACGCGGAGGTACAAAGAATATACCCAGTTGCAAAATTGTTAAAATTAGGATGTGCTTGCAGAAATTTGACTACATACCTAAATGATACTTGGAGTTACCTAACTAATAATGACACTTGGCCAAGTATTGATTGCTTAAAGGATAGAGTAGAAAGCTTGGGACAAACTGTGTGGGTTAGTAGTAGTGGTGAGTGGCACACTCATGCTCCCCTTACGGGACCAATTAGAGAATGGACCTTAGGAATGCTTACTTTATGCCCTTTATGGAGAAAAGAACCTTTACACCCACATCCGTGGCTACGAGTAAAGAGAGATAGTGAATGGAAAAAGCCTAGCTCTGGTGTACAAATAGGATGGACCTTAGAATCCATATTTTTGCCAAGTGTATCCGCATTGGAAAACAAAATTGCTATTTATAATCTGACTTACCAAACAGAAAGTTTAGCAAACGCCACTCAAAAGGGTTTACAAGATCTGAATACACAACTACAAGCTACCTCAAAAATGGTTTTACAGCATAGACTAGCATTAGACTTTATGCTCGTAAAAGCACATGGATTATGTGAATACCTTGACCTCAGTAGTGATACCTGTTGTATCCACATTCCCAATGTAACATGGGACCTAAACAAACAAATAAACAGAATTAGACAAGTTGCCCAGCAGAGTAGAGGTATTAGGGAAGATTTAGAAGGGAACTGGATAAATACAATTTTGGGCAAATTAGGGTTTTCTCTTTCTGGATGGTTGGCATCTATGTTACAGAATGTCATTGTAATTTGTATAGTAATTAGAATAGTTTGTGTGATGCTTGTTTGCTTGAAGAATGTTATAATGGCCATAATGCATCGAATGTGGGCTAGTCTAACCTCAAATCGGTATGAAGGGTACGAACTTTTGCAAAAGAATTTGCAAAGAGCATAGAAAAGGGGGGATTGAAACCAAGCTGATTGAAACCAGGCTGCTATTGAAATCATGCTGCTGAATTATTGTATATTTTAATTAATTATTCCCATGATCTTTAGACCTTTAGATTGTTTCTTTAAGTGATTAATTAAAGTATTATCTTTAATTCTTGAGATTAATTGCTTAGGTGATTAATTAAAGCATTATCCTTAGACCCTGGGATTGATTAGTCAAGTGATAAACTAAGATTGTATGAAGACCAGATGTTTGAGAAATATTTAGCTAAGTAGTCAAGTGTTAAAGGCACATACAATGGAATGCAACTAATTAATAAAGAAGCCCAAAGATTGTGGGACGAACTGACCGGGACGATGAAGGGACAGGTACCAGTAAGCACCAGTTCAATGATTTGGAACCAGGATAATGGATGGTGTGCAGTGCCAAGAGAAAGAGTTCACTAAAAGGACAAGTGATGAAGACTACAAAACGACCACCAGAGGAAGTAAACGACCACCTGAAGGACTGAAATTGCAAGTAAAGGACATCAGATGGCAGTAGGGAGCATAGAATAAAATAATTAATGAATCTAAGTAATTAATCATGTAAGAGGTGTAGTCATGTAAATGATTTCTGAAAACTGTGATGAATATGTAATAATCTCAGAAATAAAAGCCAAGACTAACAATACACTAGTCGGGAGCACTTTTGGTGCAGAATTCCCCAGTGCGACCCCAGCGCTGCAATAAACATACCTGCTTTATAACTCTTTGTGAGTTGTAGAGTTTGATTCCGTGCGTCATTTGTGTTAGTTACTCTTAGGGAGTATGCCATTTTCTGCTGCTGCTATTTACATTTTAAGTAGCAAACACACACCAAAAAACCACACAAGCCCAAAGGCCAAGGCTGATGTGCACAAAGAAAACCACAACCCCCAAAGACCAATACCTACATGCATTAAAAAAAAAAACCACACAACCCCCAAAGACCAAGACTGACACGCACAAAAAAACCACAACCCCTAAAGACCAAGACAGTGTTATAAATGATTTAGTCCCAAACAGGATTCCAATTTAAGTTTACAATTTATTAACTGAATAGAGGCAAGCAAACAGCGCTGGGTGTGCCGGGAGTCTCCACTCCACCAGGACACACACCATAACGCGGCACTCATCATAAATATATACAGTAAAACATTACATATTCATATAATTTTGTAATATGCCTATACATATGCATGACCTGTCCCCGCTTCATATTAAAATGAGTTCCAAAAGTCATTTACATAGTCCAAGCATGCGCAGTAAAATTAGGGTTAGGGTCTTTTTCCTCTCCAGTGGTCGTTCATAGTCTTCTTCACTGTGTCCGTTAGTTGAACTCTGGCCTTCCTTTTTCTATATATGGTCATTTAATTAACTCATCTGTTCCTCGACTCTTGGAACGTAACGGGGCATCGGGTTATCTTGTCCTTTAACACTTATCCCTTCACAGTTGTTTATTGTTAGTGATTTACATAGGACACTATCTCGTCACAGCTGTTACATAGGAGGCCTAACGAGCCAGCTCAAGGCCTGTCCGCTCTTATCAAGTGGGAGGATGTACCATGGTGAAATCTCAGTCAGGAATTGTTAGTTAATTTATGGCTTAGGCTAGACAATGGCTCTGTTATCAACCCTTAAGTGTTAGTTCCCTCTATCAATCCCCCCTTCTCTAAAAAGTTAGTAAATTCATTTACTATACCAGAATGTTCACTAAGTGGCTTTTGCAAGAAGCAGGAACTATATACATACTATATACATTAACCACTCTGCTAGACTTAGGCTTGTGGTCATACAAGGGTATGTAGGACAGAAGGTCACACTTCATCACACGAATCAGATGAACATATTTCACAACAGGAAACTCCCTCCTCTAACCAACACAGGAAACAAAAAAACCCACAACACACACCACAAAGACAAAAACAGAGAGAGACAACAAAATCAAAGACAAAAACAGAGCAACACAACAACATCAATGACCAAAAACAGACAACAAAATCAAAAAGACAAAGACAGAGACAACAAAATCAAAGACAAAAACCAGAGACAGACAACAAAATCAAAAGACATAAGACAGACACACAAAAAAACCCCTACAGACAGAGGAAAAAAAGCCAAAGACAAACACAGACAAAAAAAGACACAGGGGAGACAAAACAGATCAAACCATTTTAAAACTTTATTGCAATCATTTTCTTTTAAGATACCTTAGAACCCTATTAAGGAGTGGTTTAACTACCATAATTAGCTCCTGCTGCAATTAAGGTAATTAAACACAGCCATATTAGCATTCCATCTTTACTGCCTAGTTTGATATTTTCCTTATGATACTACTCAGACACAATTCATGCCTGCTAGTGTCTTATTAATATCAGTGTTTCGATTGGACATAATTTATGCCCAAGTAGTATTCTACATTTCTTTAAAACTACTCAAAGTAATTAAAAAAAAACTTTACACAACTACAAATACTTTAAATATACTTAGGAGCCAGTAACGCACATGCTTTCTTTTAACCTGTCAATAGCTACATTTATCTATAGGTATTGACAACTCTCCCTCTGACGACTAATTCTCATTTGAATTATCTCATACAAAAGTTATGTCCACAATAGTCCCCGAGCAAGAGCTGTCAATGCCTGTAACAATTCCCCACCACCACCACTCCCCGATCGGCAATCTTTAACCATAGGCATTAACAACACCCACTTAGCTTTGTACTTTCATTTGTTATTTCAGTTTTTACTGTGATTCCAATAGGGATACATTACTGCCTGTAATTTTTTTTTAATAATTTTTATATTTAAATTGGTCTGTTGCTGACTCCAGTAAGTTTTCCAGTATAATTTTTTACATTTCAGTTCTACAATATACTTTTACTACAGAAACAAAAATTACGCTTAATTTGATCAAATACTTGCTACCATTAAATTTATTCACTTCTCACTCATTATTTTTGAAAATGCATTTGACCTCTAAAAATTCATCATTACCTTTAGAGTCAGTGCAAGTATTTAGTCCCTGTGATTATCTACCTAGTAGTCTTTTCCACGTTTCTCCCTCCCATTACGTACTCAGTCTATTGCCTTACATCTCTAAGCTTGCCTCTTTGAGGCAACATCGGCTCCACAATTGGTATTCCTAGGCAGAAAGTGACCACGCTCCGCTCGTCTCAATAGGCCCCCTACTTCAATGCCTGCACACAAAAATAAAAAAACCCACATAACATATCATTACATCAGAAACTACAAAGCCCCTCAAAAGAATTTACAATCCTAACAGTAAACAATGAAGTTTAGCTCACCTGCTTCACAAGCTGGTCCTCTTCAACACTGACAACCTGCTCAAATTCCCCACACCCTTCAACTGCAAGATCGTCAACCATCTTCCTGTGACCATTCACTACACAACATACTTTCCTGCAATGACAGGCAAATGCCACATTCCAGGACAGCGCTCCCCAGGAACGGTGTTCCCAGGGGCCTTGAAAAACCACCCTCCCTGCAAAAACATCAGCCAGAGCCCAACCTCCACCCAAACATTGGCAATGAACTCCCTCGCAGAGTTGCTGGAACCAGGGCAGGGCGGGGGAACACAACACACACCCCCAACACACACACCCCCAGCCAGGGGGAAAAAAATCCCCTGTCTAAGTTTTTTCATTATAATTTTTTTCTAACTCTCTCAAAAGAAAAAAAAAAATCTCAACTCCACACACAACCTGCAAAGAAACATAAAAAAACACCACACAATCAAACAAGGTTATATACATTCAAAACACACCACTCATTCAGCTACCACACAAGCCACCCCTCACTCTCATTGATCCATTCTGCGACCAGCCTGCCACAACAGCCTGTCTGCAGCGCTCCCCGGAAACAACATTCCCAGAGGGCTCGAAAATCACCCTGCTCTGCAAAAACCCCGGCCCGAGCCTGACCTCTGCCCAAACATTGGCGATGAACATCGCCTCGCAGAGCAGCCGGAGCCGGGGGAAAAAAAAACCAGCTGGGGGAAAAAAAAAAAATCCCTCGGCTGGGATGTTTTTATTATAATTTAAAAAAAAAAAAAATTACTCTCAACATTAAATACAACCTGCAATAAAATACTTCACACATACACGGTTAGGCACATTCAAAAACTAACACTCATTCAACAACCACTCGCTCCACCCCTCACTCAAAACACCATTGTTTCACCGCCCACCTGCCATGATGGCATATTGCCCGAGTTCTAGACCCATCCCTGGAACTGTCTCGCCATGCACCTCAAAGCAACATTGCCGCTCCATACAACTCCAAAGTTTCAGCCTTCTTAACAGCAAGCTGAGCAAGACGCTTCGCTACATTCACTGGTCCTGCTCCTTCTTCGCTTCGATTTGGACACTCTGGCAAGACTCGCTTGAGAATTTTCTCCAGGGATCCAAATCACCATGGGGCACCTGCAAAAAACTACAAAAGGGACTCTACACCCTGCTTGCCAATACCTACTGGCTATACAAAAAACGAGCCCAGGCAACCTCCACACAAACAGGCCACGCTAATCAAACCATGTAAAGCAAGTCAGCTGGATGCTGACCAATAGCTTGACAAGACTAAAAGCCTGTCTTGTTTTTGCATATGCCTTCTAACTGCAGATGGAAAAAAACAAACCCCAGATATTGAGCCCCACATAGGCAAATTAAGGCAAATTCAAGATTCAGCCCGCTCGACCTACCTTGCAAACTGCTGCTCCCAAAAGGCCAGAGTGCAACCCCTAGCACCCACAAAACACAATGAAAGTAACTGTGGCAGCTCTCTAGAGCTACTTGCCCAGAGATGGACTGTACAGTCTTTGCCTAAAGAATCTGGCCAGATCAACATATAACCGTATCGCCATAAAGCTATGCTTCCCCTGCCTTTAATATTGCTACACTCCCAGGCAGGGCAGCTCCGACCCTGACATACAGACAGAGACCACACACAGACACCACAAACAATGTGACCGTGAGACACGAGAAGACCGCGAGCGAGAATGACTCCTGGTAGGGAAGATGCCTCTGGCACAGAAGCCCTACAGTGCCACAATGGCACAAATGCTCTATAGCAGCCCTGGGTAAGGGAGGTGACTGTCACGGCCCATGAGAGAAAACTACCATCAAAACCAGAACAATGGTTGCGTGAGAAGCCGGGCTTTAAGACCTAAGACCATTAAGGACACAGGGATGAAACCCCTGAAGACAACTGTGGAAACAGAACTCTCAAGAACAGAGCTGCCAGCACCGCCTGGCTTGCCACCACAAGAGATGACCCTTCAGAAACATCTACGATGCAACACTTACCAGACATGTCCATGCTTGAAGCTACAATGGCAAGATAAGAAGGGCTCAACAGGCACTATGCTGATGAGGCAATGCATTTGACACCCTCGGGAGGGCTACCAAGGTACCTGCTGATCACAAAGAGCTATGGAGACATCAAGACCTGAGAAAGCTCTGGTAGAAGACACAGAAGAGAGTCTGCAGAAACTACACAACACCACAGACACAGGCTGGAACTGCCCTGCCCGGCACACGCTAGCATCATGCTGAAGAATAACCCACTCCCTTTACACCTTCCCAAAGGGGGCTGTTCCTAGACAGTCCTCTCCGCTACGTTAACTTCATAACCCCTTCCTGCAATTCCCAACCTGTTCCCTCCCCAGCCCTGGTCCCTCAACTTAGCTTTCAGAGGGCCAGGGATCTGAATCTATCTTAAAGAAAAAAACCAACACAAAACCCAAAACACTAACTGGGATGTTGCTGCACTCTCCCGGTTCCTCTTTATCTGCCAAAAAAAAAAAAAAAAACCACCAAACCACCCACACCAAAAAAACACACCAAACCACAGAACAGTGCTGGTATTCAGCATCACACTAGCCTCCTCCTCAAATGCACCATAGTGCTCTGCTCACCTGCTCCACGCTGATTCCAGAGTCAGATGCTGTGACTGTCACTCGTGGCACTCAAGATGTCAAGAGACACAAAGTTACCAGGCGCTTGGGAGAAATCACCAGCCCCATGCTCCTCCTCACTACTACCCCAGCTCACCTCAAACACTCATCCAATTCCAAAGGCAGCCAGCACAGCTCCTGCAAAACCAAAAGGTAAATGGTTAACCAAGATGCCATGTAATACTTAGCTATTAAATGGTGACCCAGCCGACAACCTCCTCACCTTCTCAGACTGCTCCTCAGTGGGCAGCTACACCCCTCTGAGGCTACCTGCGGCATGTGGAAAAACCCAAACTAAAAGCACATGCTGAAATACTGCCCAAAACCACAGCCTGCTTGCAGCAATTCTCATCTCCTCCTCCTTTACCTTGGCCTTTACTTGCGCACCCAGCCTCCATCATTTGGGGCTGCTGCATTGAAACTTGTGTACCACATGTAAAGCCCAAACAACAGGTAATGCTTAAAACTTCACTGACAATACACCACCTGAAAAATAACTGCTACTTCAGCCCGCTAGTCATTGCTCACCTTGCCCGAGTCAACTCCAATGCCTATATCCCTCCTGGCCCATTGCTTTGCATCTTCAGGAAAAAAAAAAAAACCAACATTATGCAGTCATATAGCCAACAAGACTCATCTTCCCTCCAATGCCACAGGCTGACCCACTTTCACCACAGAGTCATAGAATACCAAGTTGGAAGAGACCTCAACGATCATCTGGTCCAACCTTTCTTGGCAAAAGCACGGTCTAGACAAGATGGCCCAGCACCCTGTCCGGCCAAATCGTAAAAGTGTCCAATGTTGGGGAATCTGCCACTTCCCTGGGGAGATTATCCCTGGCTGATTGTTCTCATTGTGAAAAGTTTTCCTCTTGTGTCCAAATGGAATCTCCCCAGGAGTAACTTGTACCCATTACCCCTCATCTTTTCCATGTGACTCCTTGTAAAAGGGAAGTCTCCATCAGCTTTGTAACCACGCTTTAACTCCTGGAACATGGTGATGAGGTCTCCCCTAAGCCTTCTTTTCTCAAGGCTAACCAAACCCAGTTCTCTCAGTCTTTCCTCACGTGTCAGGTACTTTTGATCATCTTTGTGACCCTTCTCTGGACCCTCTCCAGCCTGTTCACATCTTTTTTTTGTATAGTGGGGACCAACACCGAACACAGTATTCCAGCTGTGACCTGGCAAGTGCCGAGTAGAGGGGGATAATGACTTCTATATTTCTGCTGGTGATGCCCTTGTTGATGCAATCCAGCATCGTGTTGGCTGCCTTTGCTGCAGCAGCACACTGTTCGCTCAGATTGAGCTTGTTCTCCACCAGGACCCCCAGGTCCCTTTCCACAGCTGCTCCCCAGCTGGATAGATCCCAGCCTGTACTCCACTCCTGGATATGTTTTCCCAGGTGCAAGACCTAACTTTTAACTTCGTTGAACTTCGTAAGGTTCTTGTTAGCCCAGTCTTCCAGCCTATCCAGGTCTTCCTGCAGAGTGGCTCTCCCCTCCAAAGTGTCCGCTTCCACATGCAGTTTGGTATCATCATCAAGCTTCATCAGGGTACACTTGATCACATCATCCACATTACTTATGAAGATATTAAACAGTGTTGGGCTCAATATCGATCCCTGGGGGACCCCGTTTGTGACAGGTTGCCAGTTTGAAAAGGAGCTATTTACTATCACCCTCTGGGGGTGGCCTGTCAGCAAGTTCCCCACCCACCAAACAGACCGCTTGTCTAGACTGTAACGCACCAGTTTCTCTAGGAGGAGGCTGTGGGAAACCATATGAAAAGCCTTGGAGAAATCCAGGTAGAGTGTGTCCACTGCTCACCCCACATCAACTGGAAAGGTTACTTCATTGTAGAAAGCAACCAGGTTTGTCAAGCATGATTTGCCCTTGGTGAATCCGTGCTGGCTATTCATGTGCTTTATTTGACTTGTGATATCACACAGGAGGATTTGATCCACAGCTTTCCCAGGGACTGAAGTATGACTGATGGGCCTATAATTTCCTGGATCCTCCTTTATGCCTTTCTTGTAGATGGGGTGACATTAGCCTTCTTCCAGTCTTCTGGGACATCACCCAATCTCCACAACTTCTCAAAGAATAAGGAAAGCAGCCTTGCAATAACCTTCTTATGGTGCTACACTTGCCACCTCTGTCACTCTTTGGTGCACGGCTCATTCCTATGCATCTGAAAAAACAATAATATCGAACAAGTCACCCAGTTGCAGAGCAATAGCTTCACAATTCCAGAAGTCTTGTTTCCATTTAGGAATACCATTTAGAATCCAACAACACATCCTGCCATTAACAAAAAAAAACCCACACAAACAACCCACAACCATTAAGCCCCAAACATATAAGCATTAACACCTTTGAGATTCAATCTGTTTTACCACCCCTGACCAGCCCCTCCCACACGGCTCTGCTCCTCCCCATAAAACATCACTGAAAGAGCTGTCCACACAACCTGCTGATGGCTACTCGATCTGAGATGACTCTACCACCTTTGCCTCAAAAGACTAACCACAGACTCTTATGGCTATTCCACCTACTGCTGACTACACCCCCGGGCAGGGCGGCTCCAAGCCAAACGCACACATGCACAGACTGACACTACACAGAACCCTACAAACAACGCGCCTCAAAGAGGAGAGAAAACTCTTGGCAAGAAGAATGACGCCCGGACGGAAGACGCTGTCGGGCAAGAAGACCCGTGGGACCGTGATGGTGACGTGAGGAGGCTCTGTGGCAACCCCAGAAAGAGAGTAGAACATCACGGCCCGTGACAAGAAGTTATTCTCAAAACTGAGAGGATGTATGCGCAAGAAGCCTGGTCTCAAGACCTAAGAACGTAAGGATGCAGGGAAGAAATCCCAGTCCGTGAAAATGGATGGCTAGAGAGCAGAGCTGCTCATGCAGCCGGGAAGGATGCTGCAAAAGATGACCGTCTGGAAACTTCGAGATGTGAGATTGATCCATGCTTTAAGCTTGTAATGCAAAAAAAGCAGCATCCGATTGGTGCTACACCAATGAGTACAGACATTCAAGATGCTAGGGATGGCGCCTGAGGTGCATGCTGTGCTCCTCGAGTGCAAAGAGGACATTGAGACCTGAGGAAGGCCTAAGACACAGAAGACAGACCACACAAACTACACAACAACGGACACAGGCTGGAACTGCCCAGCCCTAGCGTCATGCTGAAGAGTAACCCGCTCCCTTTAACTGCCCAAAGGGGACTGTTCCTGGACAGCCCTTTGCCCTAAGTAGCTTTAAATCCCCCTTCCTGCATTTGCCAACCTTGTCCCCTTGCTCCCTCCCCAGCCATCGTCCCTCAACTTAGCTTTCAGAGGGCCAAGGGTCTGGATCCATCCTTGACAAAAAACACACTGGCTAGCTGATATTTTCCTGCAGTCACCAGGTTCCTCTTCAGTATCTGAAAAAAAAAAAAAGCACAACACACACACCAGCAGTAAGCATCATGACAGTAGACACCGCTCTCTTCCACAACACCCTCGTCCTCACAAGAGCCGTGGCATTGTGCTTGCCTGCTCCACGCTGATTCCAGAGTCGGAGGCTGCAGCCGCCGTTACTTCTGGCACCTAAGATACCAAGACACACAAAGTTACCATTGCGTTTGTGAGAAGTCACGAGCCCGATGCTCCTCCTCTCTACTACCCAGCTCACCTCAAATGCTCAGCCAACTCCAAAGGCGGCCCGCACGGAACCTGCAAAACCACAGAGAAACGCTTCACTAAGTTGCCATCTAATACTTTGCTATTAGACACCAACCTGGACCGCAACCGCCTCACCTCAGGTTGCCACGTTGAGGTTTGCACACGATCTGTAAAACACTGTCAACAAGGACTGCCTATAACTTGACCAGCAATACAACACCTGAAAAATAACCGCTACTGCAGCCTACCAATCACCACTTACCTTGCCAGAGTCAGCTGCAGTGCCCATATCCCACGTTGCTAAACCCTAACCCTAACCACTAACCCTAAACCTAAAAGAGAAACAAAAAGGCCGCAGTGCAAGCACCACCCAGCAACAACCAAAGCATCAATGGGCCATCAACACTCCTCTCATACCAAACCCAAAAGACAACACACACCCCAAGCTACTGGAAAGAAAGTTAACTCTGTCCCAGCTGGAACCAGGACACACCCCCAGCACCAAGCACACAACACCGCAATTGCCAAACATCCGGACATGCCCAGCACCCAGCAACCCCAGTGTCCAGCACCCTCACTGCCCACCACCCAGAACCCCAAGTCCCGAGCACATAGCATTCGACATGCCCAGAACCTGGACGCACCCTGCACCCAATACCCCCAGCACCCAGTAGCCCCAGCACCCAGCAGCAAGACATAGCCTGCACCAGCTTATGCATAGTACCCAGCACTCCCAGGGCCCAGCAACCAGCACCCTCAGTACCAAGCCCCCTGCACCCGCAGTACCCACCACCCCCAGTACCCAGCACCTGGATATGCCCTGCAGGCACCTTCCCTGGTGCCCACCACCCAACACCCGGACATGCCCAGTGCCCAACACACAGCACCCACACTGCCCAACAGCCAGCACTCACACATGCCCAGCACAACCAGGGCCCAGCACACAGCACACACACGCCAAGAATCCAGCACCCCCAGAGCACAGCACCCAGCAACCCCAGAGCATGCACCCAGCACCGCATATGCCCAGCACCACATATGGCCACCACCCAGCACCTCCAGCACGCAACATCCAGCACCGAGACCTACCCTGCACTCAGTTATGCATAGGACACAGCAATGCCAGGGCCCAGCACCCCCAGTACCTAGCACCCAGCACCTCCTCCACCCTACACCCACCACCTGGAAATGCCCAGCACACAGCACCCCACCGCCCCACAAGGCCAGTGCCCAGCACTCAGCAGGCCCTGCGTCCAGCAACCAGAATCCCCAGCGCACAGCACCCTCAGAGCCCACCCCCTCCAAAACCCCAAGTCCCGAGCACACAGCATTTAGACATGCCCAGCACCCGGTCATGACCAGCAACTGGAAATGCCCACAGCCAGCAGCCCTAGCTCCCAGCAGCCAGCACCCCCAGTGGCTAGCACCCGGTCATGCCAAGCACCCAGACATGCCCAGCACCCAACACTCCAGTGCCCAGCACCCAACACCCCAAGCACCCAGTAGCCCCAGCAGCAAGACATACTCTGCACCTGCTTATGCATAGTACCCAGAAGTCCCAGGGCCCAGCGACCAGCACCCCCAGTACCTAGCCCCCAGCACCTGCACTGGCCAGCACCCAGCAAGCCCAGTCCCCAGCACCCAGTAACCCCATTGCCCTGCACCTGCAGCGCCCAGCATCCGGCATGTGGACATGCCCAGCACATGGACATACCCACCAGCTAGTACCCCTAGTGCCCAGCACCCAAAGCGCCCTCCACCCGGCACACAGCACCCAGACATGCGCAGCGCTCAGCACCCCCACCACCCAACAGCCAGGATCAGGAAATGCCCAGCAGCAAGCACTGCCATGCCTACCACCCAGTGCCCAATAATCAGCACACCCAGCCACGCGCAGCACACGGACATGCCCAGCACCCAGCAACCCCAGTGCCCAGTACCCAGCATCCAGACATGCCCTGTACCCAGACATGCCCAGCGCCCAACACACCAGCGCCCAGAACCCAGCAAATCGGCCCCCAACATCCCCAGTGATCAGCACATAGCACACAGACATGCCCAGCACCCACAGCGCTCACCACCCCAAGTGTCCTGCACCCAGCACACCAGACACCCTCCATTCAGCACCCCCACAGGTCTCATACCCAGCACCCCCAGTGCCCAGCACCCTGCACCCAGACATGCCCAGCACCTGGACGTGCACAGCACCCTGAGGACCCAGCACTCAGAATTCCAGCGCATTGCACCCATCATACCCTCCACCCAGCACCAAACAACCCCATCGCCTAACACCCAGCACATGGACTTGCCCTGTACCGAGCAATCACACGGACCACCACTCCCCAGCGCCATGCACCCAGCACCTGGACATGCCCAGCAGCAAGCATCACCACCCCCCACCATCCCCAGTGCCCAGCACCCGGACATACCCAGCCCCCACCACACAGCACCCACACTGCCCAACAGCCAGCACCCAAAGTTACCCAGCACAACCAGGGCCCAGCACACACACATGCCAAGAATCCAGCACCCCCAGAGCACAGCACCCAGCAACTCCAGTGCATGCATCCAAGCACTGGATATGCTCAGCACCGGATATGCCCAACACCCAGCACCCCCACCAATCAGCGCTCAGCAACAGGACATGCCCAGCACCATGCACCACCAATGGGTAGCAAGGGGTACTAGGTGTGGTGGATGTTGCGCATTTGTGGTGCTGGAGGTGGCTATGTGCTGAGCAGCTGAAAAGGAGCTATCAAAGGAAAGTAAGAGCCACCGACAGCTTTCAGTCCTGGCTACTTGTGTGTGTGAGCTTGAAGGGCTGCTTGACTGCTCTGCAGCTGGGCTCTGGCAAGATTGATGGTGCAGCGAGCGCAGAGCCCCGGTGTTGGTTGCTCTCTGAAAGGGCTGCCACGAAGGGCAAGTTCAAGCAACAGCTTTCAATGCTGGTTCCTTCTGTGTTGGAGCGCCCTCTGGTGGGAATCCGTATTGGAGCTGGGCTCTGATGAGGGTAAGGCATAGCTTGGTATTTAGGTGGGAGAACTAAGGGAGGGGCCGGTGTTGGTGGGGCTGAGAAGGGGCTGCCAAAGGGAAGGTGAGGGCCAGCGTCAACCTTGAGTCCTGGCTACTTCTGTGTTGGAGTCCCATGTGGTGGGTGGCCGTTTCGGAGCTGGGCTCTGATGGAGGTAAGGCATAGGTTGATGTTTAGGTGGGAGAAGAAAGGGAGAGGGCAGGTGTTGTCGGGGCTGAGAAAGGGCTACTTCTCTCTTGCAGACCCATGTGGTGAGTAGCGTTATCTGACTCAGAAGGAGCCAGGACTGAAGGCTGATGCTGGCCCTCATCTTCCCTTGGCAGCAGCTCCTCAGCCCCACCAACACCGGAGCTCTGCGTTTGTTCTCCCACTTAACCTCAACCAAGCCATTACCCTCATCAGACCCAAGCTCCGAAGCAGCCACCCACCATATGGGCCTCAGGCACAGAAGCAGCCAGGAAAGAAGGCTGATGCTGGCCCTCACCTTCCCTTTTCAGCCCCTCAAAAACCAGGGCTCTGTGTTTGTTCTCCCACATAACCTCAGCCTATCCCTTACACTCATCAGAACCAAGCTCCAAAGTGGCCTCCCACCTCATAGGACTCCAGCAAAGAAGGAGCCAGGGCAGAAGGCTGATCCTGACCCTCACCTTCCCTTGGCAGACTGTCCTCAGCCCCACCAACACAAGGCATCTGCATTTGTTCTCCCACCTAACCTCAACCCAGGCCTTACCCTCATCAGAGCCAAGCTCCAAAATGGCCACCCACCACATGGGGCTCTAGCCCAGAAGAAGCCAGGACCAAAGGCTTATGCTGGCCCTCACCTTCCTGTGGCAGCCCCTTCTCAGTCCTACCAACTGCGGAGCTCTGAGTTTGTTCTCCCACCTAACCTCCACCTATCCCTTACCCTCATCAGAGCCAAGCTCCGGAGCACCTACTTACCACATGGGGCTCCAGAACAGAAGTAGCTAGGACTGAGACCTGATGCTGGCCCTCACCTTCCCTTGGCAGTGCCTCCTCAGCTCCACCAACACCGGCCCCCTCCCTTTTTTCTCCCACCTAAACATCAACCTGTGCCTTACCGTCATCCAAGGCCAGCTCCGTAATTCCCACTCACCACACGGGGCTCCAACGCAGAAGTTGCCAGGATGGAAGGCTGATGCTGGCCCTCGCTATCCCTTGGCAGCCCCTTCTCAAACCCACCAACACTGGAGCTCTGTGTTTGTTCTCCCACCTAACCTCAGAGCCAAGCTCTTAAGCTGCCACCCATCACATGGGGCTCAGGCAAAGAAATAGCCAGAACTGAGGCCTTATGCTGGCCCTCACCTTCCCTTGGCAGTCCCTCCTCAGCCCTGCCAACACCAGCCCCCCTCCCTTTGCTCTCCCACCTAAATATCAACCTATGCATTGTCGTTGTCGAAGCCCAGCTCTGAAAGGGCCTCCCACCAGATGGCGCTCCAACACCAAAGGAACCAGCATTGAAAGCTGTTCCTTGAACTTGTCTTCCATGGCAGCCCTTGCAGGTCCCCACCAACACCGGGGTCTGGGCTTGCTGTAACACTCAACCGTCAACCTTGCCGGAGCCCAACTGCAAAGCACTCAAGCACCCCGTTGAGCTCCCACACGCATTTAGCCAGGACTGAAATCTATTTGCAGCTCTCACCTTCCCTTTACAGCCTCTTCTCAGCTGCCCAACGCCCAGCCAGCTCCACCACCGCAAATGTGCAACAGCCAGCACCCCTTGGTACCATTGGTGGTGCTTGATGCTGGGCATGTCCCGCTGCTGGGCCTTTTGTGTACTGTGTGCTAGGCCCTGAGTGTAGTCGGTTCTGGACATGTCTGGGTGTTGGACATGTCTGGGTGCTGGACATGTCTGGGTACTGGACATGTCCCTGTGCTGGACACTGGGAGTTCTGGGTGCTGGGAATGGCCAGATGATGGTCATGTCTAGGTGGTGGATGCTGGCTACAGGCAGTGCTGGGCACTGGCTGTGCTGAGTGCTGGGCACTGGCTGTGCTGAGTGTTGGGCACTGGGGGTACTGGGTGCTGGGCATCTCTGGGTGCTGGGCATGTCCACATGATTGGTCCTGGGCACTGGGACTGCTGGGCCGTGAGACTGCTGGGGAATATGCATATCACGGTGCTGGGAATGTCTGGGTGCTGGGTTCTGGGCGGTGGTGATGCTGGCTGGTGGGCATGTCCATGTGCTGGGCATGCCTGGGTGCTGGTTATTGGGCACTGATGGTGGTAGGCATGGTGCTTGGCATTTTCTGATCCTGGCTGGTGGGTCGCGGGGGTGCTGAACGCTAGGCATGTCTGGGTGCTGTGTGCTGCATGGAGGGCGCTCACTCCCACCAACACCAGGGCTCTGTGTTTGTTCTCCCACCTATCCTCATCCTAGACCTTACCCCCATCAGAGCCAAGCTCCGAAACGGCCACCAACCACATGGGGCTCAGACACAGAAGTAGCCCAGTACCCACTACCCTGACATGCCCAGCACCCAAAACCCCAGTTCCAAGCACCCAATACGCCCAGAACCATTAGTGCCAGCACCCAGCATCCAGCAGCAAGGCAGACCTTGCACCTGCTTATGCAGACAACGCAGCACTCCCAGGTCCCAGCAACCAGCACCCACAGTACCTAGCACCCACACCGGCCAACACCCAGCAAGCCTAGTGCCCCGCATCCGATGATAACCCATTGCCCAGCACCCCGTATCCACAGCGCACAGCATCCAGCATATCGACATGCCCAGCACATGGACGTACCCACCAGCCAGCACCCCTAATGCCAAGCACCCAAAGCTCCCTCCATGCAGCACATATCACACAGCCAGGATCAGGAAATGCCCAGCAACAAGCACTCCCATGCCTACCACCTCCAGTGCCCAATAACCAGCCCACAGACATTGCCCACCAGCCAGCATCCCCAGCGCCCAGGGCCAAGCACTTGGTACAAAGGCATGCCCAGCACCCTGATATGCATAGTCTCCAGACCCCCAGTGCCCAGCAGTCCCAGTGCCCAGGACCCATCACGTGGACATGCCCAGTAACCCCCAACGACCAGCACCCAGCGCAGCCAGTGCCCACCACTGGCTGTAGCCAGCATCAACCACCCAGACATGATCATCACCTGCCCATTCCCAGCACCAAGACCTCCCAGTGCCATGTCGAACACCCACATATGCCCAAAACCCAGCAGCCACACATGTCCAGAACCCACTACACTCAGGGCCCAGCACCGGGACATGCCCAGCACCAAGCACCACCAATGGTACCAAGGGGTGCTGGCTGTTGCGCATTTGCAGTGCTGGAGCTGGCTGGGTGCTGGGCAGCTGAGAAGAGGCTGTAAAGGGAAGGTGAGAGCTGCAAATAGATTTCAGTCCTGGCTAAATGTGTGTGGGAGATCAACAGGGCGCTTGAGTGCTTTGCAGTTGGGCTCCGGCAAGGTTGAAGGTTGAGTGTTACAGTAAGTGCGTCACCCCAATGTTGGTGGGGACCTGAAAGGGCTGCTAGAGAAGGCAAGTGCAACGAACAACAGTCAATCTTGGTTCCTTTGGTGTTGGAGCGCTGTCTGGTGGGTAGATATTTCGGAGCCTGGCTCTGGTGAAGGTAAGATGTAGGTTGATGTTTAGGTGGGAGAGCAAAGGGAGGGGCCGGTGTTGGCGGCGCTGAGAAGGGGTTGCCAAGGGAAGGAGTGGGCCAGCATCAACCTTGAGTCCTGGCTACTTCTATGCCTGAGCCCCATGTGGTGGGTGGCCGCTTTGGAACTTGGCTCTTATGATGGTAAGAGCCAGGCTGATGTTAGGAGGATGAATAAACACAGAGCACCGGTATTGGTGGGTCTGCAAAGGGCTCCCAAGGGAAGGTCAGGACCAGCAAAATCCTTCACTGTTGGCCACTTATGGGCTGGAGCCCCATATGGAGAGTGGCCGCTTAGGAGCTTGGCTCTGATTAGGGTATGGCCTAGGTTGAGGTTAGGTGGGAGAACAAACACAGAGCCCCCGTGTTGGTGGAGCTGAGGATGGGCTGCCAAGGGAGGGTGAGGCCC
Source organism: Puffinus mauretanicus (assembly GCA_023333565.1). Lineage (NCBI taxonomy): Eukaryota > Metazoa > Chordata > Aves > Procellariiformes > Procellariidae > Puffinus > Puffinus mauretanicus. The sequence goes on along the minus strand of JAJKFH010002517.1, from coordinate 19,493 downwards.
AGCATTAGCCTTCTAACCTGGCTACTTCTGTGCCTGAGCCCCATGTGGTGGGTGGCCACTTTGGAGCTTGGCTCTGAGGAGGGTAAGGGCTGGGGTGACAGGTACGAGAACAGAGACAGAGCCCCGGTGTTGGTGGGGCTCAGGATGGGCTGCCAAGGGAAGGTGAGGGCCAGCATCAGCCTTCTATGCTGGCTACTTCTGTGCCTGAGCCCCATGTGGTTGGGTGGCTGCTTCGGAACTTGGTTCTGAGGAGGGTAAGGGCTATATTGACATCAGTTGCAGAACACACACAGAGCCTGGCTGTTCTTGGGACTGAGGAGGTGCTGCCAAGGGAATGTGAGGGCCAGTATAAGCCTTCAGTCCTCACAACTTCTGTGCTTGAGCCCCATGTGGTGGGTGGCCGTTTCGGAGCTTGGCTCTGAGGAGGGTAAGGGATAGACTGAGATTAGGTGGGAGAACTGAAAGAGAACACCGGTGTTGGTGGGGGTCAGAAGGTGCTGCCAAGGGAATGTGAGGACCAGCATCAGGCCTCAGTCCTAGCTACTTCTTTTCTTGAGCCCCATGTGGTGGGTGGCCGTTTCGGAGCTTAGCTCTGATGAGGATAAGGGATAGTTTGAGGTTCTGCATTAGATAACGAGAACCTGCTGCGTTAGATAACGCCACCCACCACATGGGGCTCCAACAGAGAAGTAGCTCCTTCCCGGCCCCATCCCTTAGTTCTCCCAAATAAATATCAGCCTATGCCTTAGCGTCACCAGAGCCCATTTCCTAAACGGCTTCCCACCAGAGGGCGCTCCAACACAGAAGGAACCAGGATTGAAAACTCTTTCTTGCTCTTGCCTTTCGTGGCAGCCCTTTCAGAGGGAGCTGCTCTTGCTCTACCACCCAACCAGCAACCATACCAGAGCCCAACTGCAAAGCAGTTGATCACCCTTTCGGGCTCCAATACACAAATAGGCAGGACTGAAAGATGTTGGCGGCTCTCGCCTTCCCTTGATAGCCCCTTCTCAGCCTCCCAGCACACATACACCTCCAGCACCCCAAATGCGCCATATCCACCACACCTAGCAATCCTTGCTACACGTTGGTGGTGCCTGGTGCTGGACATATTCTGTTGCTGAGTTGTGGGGGTGCTGAGTAGTGGATTGGCTTCTTGTCATGTCCTGGTGCTGGGTGGTGGGTGTGCCAGATGCAAGGCCGTGAGCACAGTGGTTTCTGGACATATGTGGGTGCCAGGCATCTTTGGCTGCTGGGCATTTCCAAGTGATAGGACCTAGGCACTGAGACTGCTGAGTGCTTGGGGTGCAAGGTAGTGTAGGTGCTGGGGGCAAGGCCCTCGGAGTGCTGGTTGCTGGGCCCTGGGAGTGCAGGGTAATATGCATAAACGGGTTCAGGTTATGTCTTGCTGCTGGATGCTGGAGTAAATGCTGGGCCGTGGGGGTGCTGGGGAGTGGGGTTTCTTGCTGCTGGGCAGAGGGTATGATGGGTGCATGTCGTGGTTTAACCCCAGCCTGCAAATAAACCCCACACAGCCACTCACTCACTCCCCCCATCCCCCCACCGTGAGATGGGGGAGAGAATCAGGAAGGCACAAGTAGGAAAACTCCCGGGTTGAGATAAAAACAGTTTAATAATTGAAATAAAACGAAGTAGAACAGTAATAATAACAACGAGAACAACAATAACAGACTATACAAAGCAGGCAATGCATAATGCAACTGCTCGCCGACCGCGTGTCACGAACCAGGGACAAGTCCCCCCACCCCCCCCTCCCGTTTTTTATACTGAGCATGATGTCACATGCTATACAATACCCCAATGGCCAGCTGGGTCAACCACCCTGGCTGTGCTCCCCCACCCCACCAAGAGCTTCCTGCACGTGGCAGGGCATGGGAGGCCGAAAAAAGAGAACAAAAGTCTCCTCGGTGCAAGCACCGCCCAGCAACAACCAAAGCATCAACGAGCCATCAACGCTCCTCTCATATCAAACCCAAAAAACAGCACCCCCCCAAGCTACTGGGAAGAAAGTTAACTGTGTCCCAGCCGGAAGCAGGACAGTGCAGTGCGCTGGCGTTCTGAGTGCTGGGTCCTAGGGGTGCTGGGTCCGGTGTATGTCCGGGTGCTGGGCATGTCTGGGTGCGGGGTGCTGGGCACTTGGGGTGCTGGGTGGTGGAGGTACTGGATGCTGGGTGTTGGGTATGCTGGTTTCTGGGCACAGGGGGTGCTGAGTGCTGCAGGTGCTGGGCAGGTCCGCATGCTATGTGCTGATAACTGGGGATGTTGGGGGCTGCTTTGCTGGACATATTTGGGTGCTGGGCATGTGTGGGTGCTGGGCACTGGCGGTTTGGGGCGATGGGGTGCTGGGCATGTGCAGGTGGTGGGTGTTGGGCAGTGGGATTGCTGGGTGCTAGATAGGGGGGTGCTGAACCCTGGCATTGCTGGGTACTATGCATAACTGAGTGCAGGGGATGTCTTGGTGGTGGGTGCTGGGCATATCAGGTGCTAGTTGCATGCTCTGGGGTTGCTGGGTGCTGTGCTCCGGAGGTGCTGGATTCTTGGCATGTGCGTGTGCTGGGTGCCGGGTATGTGTGGGTGCTGGTTGTTGGGCAGTATGGGTGCTGTGTGGTGGTGCTGGGCATGTCCGGGTGCTGGGCGCTTGGGGTGCTGGGTGGTGGGAGCTAAAGGTGCTGGCTGTGGGCATTTCCAGTTGCTGGTCACGAACACATGCTGGGTCTTGTGGGTGCTAGTGATGCAGTATGTACAGTATCTACTATCCCATACTGCTCGCTTCTGTAATACTAAACAATGAAGACTTGTGGCTTAGAAGTTTGATTTTTTAGTGGACACTGGAGTAAAATCTTCTGTTATAAACACATGTAAAGGACCAATGAGTAAATTTAACGTATCTATTGTTGGGGTCACGGGAAAGAAAGAGGTAAGGTCTTTTTTGAAACCTTTAAACTGTCAAATTGGAGGAAAAACATTGATGCATGAATTTTTATATATATACCGGAATGCACCATGCCTCTCTCAGGACAGGATTTATTGAATAAATTGGGAGCACAAATTAACTTTGAAAAAGGAAAAATCCATTTTTCTTGGATCCAAACAAAAGGAAAAGTTCATTTTCCTGAAGCTAATGCCTCGCAAGCCCAAGTTTATTTCTTACAGACAAACACAGAAGAATCTGAAGAAATCAGTTCACCCTTCTGTTTGGGCGACAGACAAACCAGGAAGAGCAAAAAATGTGGAACCAGTTGAATTGCAAACAGGAGTTCCACCGGTAAGAAAGAAACAAGAAAGTGATACAAGGAAATTGAAAGGCAGATGAAGCTGTCAAGCATGTGGTGCTAAATACCACAATCTATGTTTTAATTCCATCAAAAGAAATTCAACTAGAATCCTCAAATTATAACGAAAAAGAAAATAAGTTGGCTGAGCTATTACAGTGCAAAACGAATGATCAAGGATGATGGATTACTTCACATGGACAATGTATAGTAACTCCTGAAATCATGAAGAAATTGATGGTCATAACCCATGCTGAGACACATATGGGAGCAGAGCAATGGTCGAGTCGGTAAAACCATATGCAATAGGGACTAAAATGTTATTGATTGCTAGAAGTGTGAGTAATAAATGTGAGATTTGTCTTAGGAACGATCCAAAAATACAAATCCGACCCCCTCCTGGAGAAGTAAGGAAAGGCATAACTCCCGGTGAGTATTGGCAAATAGATTTTTCAGAGTTACCAAGGTGCAACCAATGCCGATATTTATTGGTACTGGTAAATACCTTCTCTGGATGGCCAGAAGCTTTCCCGTGTCGAACCAACAAGGCAAAAGAAGTAACAAAACACTCAGTGCAAAAGAAGTAACAAAACACTCAGTTGAAATGGATTGAAGCTTTACCACTTGCCTTTTAAGACTTAGGATGACCCCTGAGAGCTAGAGAAAAAAATGAGTCCATTTGAAATTCTGTATGGTAAACCTTCTCATGTCAATCTAACAGGAAGGTTTGAACAAATGCACATAATAGGAGAAAAAGCGTTAATGGAATCTCTCTTGTCTTTGAGTAAAATGGCGAGTTCTTTACACAAATATGTTCTTTTGAGGACACTTTTACCCCTGGAATTTCTGGTACATTCATTCAGCCCAGGAGATCAAGTCTACCTGCGAAGGTGGAAGGACGACTCCTTTGGAGAAAAGTGGAAAGGACCCTTCCAAGTGTTACTGACTGTTGCAGAATGGCTGAGGGAACGCGGTCACGGCTCCATGGAGGAGCCTTGCGATTCAATTTTGACATAAGTTAGCCAGACTAGGCCGCAGTGAAATACTCTCAGATTAGGCCGCAGCGAAACTTTCCCAGACTAGGCCTCTGTGAAAAGTCTGAGTCATTCTGATAAAGGAGAACAAGAAGGCCGTACTGACCTTGCACGGTGCAGAAAAACAACCTTTGAAGAAAACACTAAGAAAAACAGGATGGACACCTGGACCACGTAGCAGTAGCCAAGTAGGAGGGGTATGGTAATGTAGTTTGTAGAGCTAAGCCAATAATCATAAGTAGTTTGTAGAGCTAAGCCAATAATTGTGTGACAAGTGTGCATAAAGTAGAACTTAGTGCATAAATACATGTAGGATCCTGCAATAAAGTTGAAGCTTGCTTTATCACTCACATTGAGTCGGCTGCTTGTCTTCCCTCGCTCGTCGCAAGTGGCGCCCGAACAGGGACCCCCAATCCCTGTTTTTCCACCGGACAGCGAGATCGGAAAAGCACTGGTAGCAGCGACCAGGGAGCAAAAGATCGGCGAAACGCTGTCGCGGCGTGGCTGATCCGTGCTTGAACCCAGGACGAATATAGGGGGTTCGCCGTCCGATAGAAGGCTACCCAAGGGAAAAGGCTGCACGTGACCGGATAATAAAGAAGGTCAACGTTAAGGGCTGCGTATGACTGGATAACAAAGAAGGTCAGCCGGATAATTAAGAGGGTCTGCAGCAGAAGCGCGCGCAATGGAAACAGAGGTAGCCTTCGATATTTTAAAACGCTTTTTATAAAAGCGGGGAGTAAGCCAATTAAAAGACCTGGCTGGATTAATTACATTAGGGAAAGTGAGAGGTTTCTTTAAGGATCCTGAAAGTATGTTTGAAGTAGATGAGTGGCGTTCTTATGGAGATTGTTTGTGGGATCTAGTAATTGATGATGACAAATCAGCAAAAAAGTTAATGAAATCTTGGAGGGACGTTATTAATTGCATGAAAAGATATAAAGCTGAAAAGCGAATGGCTACAGCCGCCGCTGATCGGCTTGAGCAGTTCGATCCTGCCGCGGGACGTCTCACTGTGGGGGGTGACTATTTTTCACCTCCGCCTTCGGGAATTCCTGTTCCCGTCGTTCGCCGGCCCTCTCCCCCCCCCCCGATCCTCCGGCAGAAAGGGCTGGTCCCTCTGCGGCGCCGCGGGGGGGGGGGGGCGGGTCCGGATAACGATGGGAGGGTGGGCGGTACCGGGCAGGAAACTGCTCAAGCTGCCGCCCCCAATGGGAGGGTGGGCGGTACTGGACAGGAAACTGCTCAAGCCGCCGCCCCCAATGGGAGGGTGGGCGGTACCGGACAGGGAACTGCTCAAGCTGCCGCCCCCAAACCGTCCCAAGTTTCTCAGCAGCCGCGTTTAGTGCGGGTTGGTTGGGACAAAATAGCGTGAGAAGCTGTTGAGCGAGAAGATTTTGAGTTATTAGATCGAATTAGCCCTCAAGCCCTCCCAGTAATTTATCAGGTAGATAACACGGGAGCTATGGCTGGGGTGCATGAGGCCCTAGACTGGAAAGTATTAAATCAATTGCGAAACACAGTTAATGACTCGGGAGTGCATAGCGAGCCTGCAAGGCAAATGCTAAACTATATCTGGGGTAGCGGAATGCTATGTCCAGAAGATATTAAGAACATAATGAGGCTTATTTTGAAGCAATCACAACAATTACTTTGGCAAGCTCACTGGCAAAGACTTTGTGAAATATCTCTGCACTCGCCCCGAGCCCCAAATGATCGTCTAGCTGGAGTAACCTCCATACCGGAAAAGTCTCAGAGCATGGAATCCAAGGCGGGACCGATTGCGCGATTTTTTGGGCTGTCTGCTGTGAAGGGTATGACGGGGTCCACCTGTAAGACTGTTGCCGAATTGCGCGATAGAGTTGAGCAGGACTTAAAAACGCCCGACAGTCTATGTTTGCCATCTTCCCCGACAATATCATCTACGCCACAGCAGCCGGAAGTTGCCGGGGCTAAAGCACAGCAGCAGTGTGAGGCAAAAGCGGAAGAGCAACCGCGGGGCATGAAGGGGGAGGAGTGGCCAGCTCCACCCACCCCCCTAATTCAAGACGGGGAAACGTGCTGCCCTCCTCCCACTGCCCCCCCTCTCCACCCCCCCCCTTGCCACTCTTCAATGATTCCTCCGGTGCAACAACTAAAGGACTTAACTACACAGACTCAGAAAAAAAAAGAGAACCTTGGTCAACCGCCGGTTCGAGAGACAATTTGCCACCCTGTTTCTCCGGACCTACCGCAGCTACCCATCCCGGCCGATGGGGAGGAATTGTTCGAGATGCTATTTTGGACAGACAGTGGGGGGTTGCCTCCACATAACATGGCTTGCTAATGACCCTGTTTGGGTTGACCAGTGGCCCATGACTGAACAGCGATTGCCCTTGGGGTCTCCTAACTGTAGTGATATTGTATGTGGCATTGACATAATTATGGTCATCTGTTGTAAAATCCGGTACCGTGTATTATGGTTTAAACTGATCTGTGTGGACTTGTGGTAAATGGTTTACGGTTAACGATTTATGTTATCTGTGAGCTTGATTATTATTCTAATTGGTACAGTTTGTGGTGTGAGTGAGAAGTGTAACGAGCTCGTTTGTGTGACTGAGTGTCTGCATTGTACGTGTGACCGCAAGAAGAATCCTTGAATTGCCACTTTCTTTGCTTATCTGTAACACCGAAGAATCACCTTTTGCTGTTATGTCAATGGCAAAATAAGAAGGGGGAGATGAAGGGACAACAGGGAATGAACTCCGTGACTGCCATTGACAACAAGAGTGATGATAACTTGCCAAATTCACTACGTGACTGCCATTGACAACAAGAGTAATGATAACTTGATAACTTGCCAAATTCCTCCCTCGTTTCAGTATACAAACTCGTCCTGAAGCCAAGGGGATTGTGCGGGCCAGTCCTACGTGTAGCCACCATGGGCCTGGTCTCGGAATCGGAGTGAATCCCAGAGGACTCGAGGCCAGAGAATTGTGGCAAATGGATGTGACTCACGTTGCTGACTTTGACAGATTGAAATATGTACATGTTACGATTGACACCTATAGCAAATTTATATGGGCCATGGCACAGACAGGAGAGCGAGCGCTCCACGTAGTGCGACATTTGACTAGTTGTTTTGCAGTCATGGGAGTGCCACAGACGTTAAGAACTGACAATGGCCCTGCATACGTAAGCATCAAGATGAAACGTTTTTGCCAAATGTGGGGAGTGCGTCATACTACTGGTATTCCACACTCACCCACGGGACAAGCTATCATTGAAAGGGCACATCAAACACTGAAACAATATTTGCAAAAATTTAGGGAAATTTCAGATGTACAAGAAAGACTTGCTAAGACTCTTTTTGTGTTAAATCATCTATGTACTTTTGTAGATCAGAAAGAGCCACCAGTATGGGTGCATAGCAATCCTAAAGAAAATAAGGATGATGGACCGAAGTGGATTCCAAGCCGCTGGACCAAAGCTGCCGTTGCTGATGATGATCAGCGTAATTCTACCTGTACTGGTCCCAGCGATGCCGTTGCCCAACCGTGCGAACTTGTGGGTGGTGTGGGCGAATAAAATTGGGACGACAGACTTTTGCCTGAGTTCAGCTACAGCAGCTGAACCCTTTAAAACATGTTTGATAGGCTTTCCTGAAATTATTGCCAGTGATTTTTATAATTGGATGTCTGTAACAGTTAATTGTGTGAATGTTACTGCAGCAAATTGCTCGGTACAACTAATAAGAGCCCTAAATCACACTCTTCCTTGGGACCCCCAAGAAGTTGACCTTTTGGGGTCAGAGAAAATTGGGAATGCAACTGATAACGTTACTACTCAGACGTGTTTTGTGTTTGGCAAATTTAGCCGCTTTGCTGCACAAGCCCAGACCTTTCTGTCACTGATGGGCAGAGACAGCCGCATTGATGATAGCAACCCTTTTGTTAATACCACCGGTTGGACTGTTGTTTCTCCTTTTACGAGAGGATTTGAAGTAAACCAACATTGTGGGAATTATAATGCTACCGAAATACTCAGTGCTTATGGATGGAGTATGCATGGGACTAATAACTCTTTGTGGAACAACAATACGGCCAAAGCTCTTCCCCCCGGATATATTTTGATCTGTGGGGATCGAGCATGGCCTGGCATTCCAAAGAAGGCCTTTGGAGGGCCTTGTTATGTAGGTAAATTAACTCTGCTCACAGTTAGCTGACAAGGTTGGCTCAATATAACTACAGTAGCGACACATCGACACAAAAGATCTATACATCAAATGCGAGCAGATTGTAACGATAATGTAGAATTATGGTCGACCACAGCCAATGTATTTGCTTCCCTAGTGCCCAGCATAGGCACAGCGCAAGCGCTGGCCCAATTCAAGAAGTTAGCATGCTGGTCAGTGAAACAAGCTAACGTGACCACTAAAATCTTGACAGAAATGGCTCAAGACATGGACAGTTTACGCCATGCTGTTTTACAAAATCGGGCAGCCATTGATTTTCTATTATTAGCACAAGGACATGGCTGTGAAGATGTAGATGGTATGTGTTGTTTTAATCTCACGAATCACGGTTACTCTATTCAGAAGCAACTGCAGTGGCTGCGTGACCACACAAAAAGGGTTACCAAGAGCGACAGTCCCTTTGATGATTGGTTCAAGTCTATATTTGGAGGATTGTCTCCTTGGGTTTTATTATTGCTTAAAGAAGGATTGCGCTGGCTTGGCATTTTATTAGCAATTATAGTTATAGTAAAAATAGCATATCACTGTATTTTAAATAATGTTGTAAGAATGAACCACAATGTATTGGTGGTTCAAAAAGAAAAAGGGGGAATTGTTGCAGAATGGCTGAGGGAACGCGGTCACGGCTCCATGGAGGAGCCTTGCGATTCAATTTTGACATAAGTTAGCCAGACTAGGCCGCAGTGAAATACTCTCAGATTAGGCCGCAGCGAAACTTTCCCAGACTAGGCCTCTGTGAAAAGTCTGAGTCATTCTGATAAAGGAGAACAAGAAGGCCGTACTGACCTTGCACGGTGCAGAAAAACAACCTTTGAAGAAAACACTAAGAAAAACAGGATGGACACCTGGACCACGTAGCAGTAGCCAAGTAGGAGGGGTATGGTAATGTAGTTTGTAGAGCTAAGCCAATAATCATAAGTAGTTTGTGAGCTAAGCCAATAATCATAAGTAGTTTGTAGAGCTAAGCCAATAATTGTGTGACAAGTGTGCATAAAGTAGAACTTAGTGCATAAATACATGTAGGATCCTGCAATAAAGTTGAAGCTTGCTTTATCACTCACATTGAGTCGGCTGCTTGTCTTCCCTCGCTCGTCGCACTGACAGCAAACATTGCTTTCAAATTAGAAGGAGTAGACTCTTGGATTCATTACACCAGAATAAAGAAAATACATCCTAGGCTGTGGACATCTATACCTAAGGGACCATTGAAATTAACTTTAAGGCGTAGTTGATGACTTACCAGAGATGTTGCTGAATTATTTGTGATATTTAAAATATTTATTGTTAGAAAGGAAACCAAATTAATTAGGAAATTGTGGGTTTAGGAGTAGAAAATGTGGAGCCTGTTGATATTAATTATGACGATCAGTAAAGCTGAATCCCAATTTCAATTGCCAAAATGGGAGAGAAATCAAAATATCTGAGAACTTTTAGCCCGAGAAGTAACCAACATGTCTTCTTTTTGTATTGCAGAACCTAGGTGATAATTCACAGTTAACTGAGAAGAAAATTCAACAATTAAAGGACTTAGCCTGTGGATTTAAGGAACGAGAAGGGTAGGATCTTTCTTGGTTATTTTCGTGGCTTCCAAATTTAAATTGGCTCAGACAGTTGTTCTTATTTGCAATACTGATCGTCATCTTAGTTCTAATTACTTGTTGTATGATTCAATGTATGTCTTTTTGTAGATCAAATGCTTATAAGTAAATGATGTGAGACTCATGATGCTCAACATTGTAAGTCTCAAAGGGGGGGACTGATGCAGTAGGTACAGTATCTACTGTTCCATACTGCTCGCTTCTGTAATTCTACACAATGAAGACTTGTGGCTTAGAAGTTAGGTAACTAGCAGGTGTGGTGTTTGCAGGTGTGTAGTTTTGTAACTGGTCTAAATCGTGTATCCTGGAAGCAGTGTTAGACTCTAGTGAAGAGTAACCTTGGAAACGAGAACCATAAACAAACGTGGTCCAGTCGTGGCTCAGAGACAAACCTCTACCTTATAAGGAAAGAAAGGAACAGGTTCACAAAGAGTTCACTACCCTGCCGACCATCAGAGACCCTCAAGGAGACCCTAAAGGCTTTAGTGCGCATGTGTCTAGGATGATGTAATATTCTAATTAGTTCTTCAGAAATTTAATGAATATGTAAAAGATAAACTTAAAATACGTATGAGAAGCATGGGTATAAACACAAAAGCCGTGGCGGTGCTGGGTGCTTGGCGCTGGGAGTGGTTGGTCCCTGGGAGTGCTGCATGCTGGGCATGTCTGGGTTCTGGGTTTTGCGCGGTGGGGGTGCTGGGTTCTGGGCGTGTGCGTGTTGATTTCTGGGCACTGGCTGTGTTGGGTGCTGTGCACTGGGGTTGCTGGGTGCTGGGCATGGCTGGGTGCTGGGCCCTGTGGTTGCTGGGTGCTGGACACTGCGCTTGCTGGGTACTGCTGGTGCGGGTGCTGGAGGTAGGTACTGGGGGTGCTGGTTGCTGGGCCCTGGAACTGCTGGGTATCATGCATAAGCGGGTGCAGGTTATATCTTGCTGATGGGTGCTGGGGATGGTGGGTGCTGGGGGTATTTGGTGCTGGGCACTGGGGCTGCTGTGTGTTGGGCATGTCTAGACGCTGTGTGTTGGCGGTGGATGTGCTGGGTTGTGCGCATGTCCAGGAATTAGTGCTGGGCCCTGGGAATGCTGGGTGCGGGGAGCTAGGGGTGCTGGCTGTGGGCATTTCCAGTTGCTGGTCATGGCCAGGTGCTGGGTGTTGGGTCTTGAGCGTGCTGGGCATGTCTAGGTGCTGGGCATGTCCGGATGCTGTGTGCTCGGCACTTGGGGTTCTGGGTAGTGGGCAGTGAGGGTGCACACCAAACACCCACCATCCAGCACCCCCACAAGTCTCACACCCAGCACCCCAATGACAGAAACCAGAATACCCAGCATCCAGCACCCCCAGTGCCCAGCACCTGCACACGCCCAGCACCCACAAGACCCAGCACTCAGCAACGGGTCATGACCAGCAACTGGAAATGCCCATAGCCAGCACCCCTAGCGCCCAGTTGTGCCCAGCACCCACTCATGTCAAGTACCCGGTACCCAGTGCCCAGCACCAAATACGCCCAGCTCCCAGTAGCCCCAGCACCCAGTAGCAAGACATACTCTGCACCTGCTTATGCATAGTACCTTGCAGTCCCCGGGCCCAGCAACCAGCACCCCCAGTACCTGCACCGGCTAGGCGCACCCAGCAACCCCAGTGCCCAGCACCCATCACCCGGATATGCCCAAAACCCAGCAACCGAAGCGCATAGAACCCAGCACCCAGAAACCAACAGCCCCAGCACTCCAGGGTCCAGCAACAAACACCCGCCGAACACCCAGCACCACCACTGCCCATCACCCAGACATGCCCAAAACAGAGCACCCCCACTGCCCCACACCCCTACTGCCCAGTAGCCAGCACCCAGACATGCCCAGCAACCAGACAAGTTCAGCAGGCAACTTCCTTGCTGCCCACCACGTGGCACCCCGAGTGCCCAGCCCCCGTATATGCCCAGCGCCCACCACACAGCACCCATACTGCCCAACACCCAGAACTCACACATATCCAGCACAACCAGGGCCCAACACACAGCACGCGCACATGCCAAGAATCCAGAGCACAGCACCCAGCAACTCCAGAGCATGCAACCAGCACCGGATATGCCCAGCACCCAGCACTGCATATGGCCACTACCCAGAACCAGCGTCCACCACCAAAACATACCCGACGCTCAGTTATGCATAGTACCAGGAATGTCAGGGCCCAGCACCCCCACTACCTAGCACCCAGCAATCCCACTGCCCAACACCCACTACCCCGACATGCCTAGCACACAACACCACCAGCAGCCAGACATGTCCAGAACCCACTACATTCAGGGCCTAGCACACAGTACCGAAAAGGCCCAGCAATGAAACACGCTCAGCACCAAGCACTGCCAATGATCCCAAGGGGTGCTAGGTGTGCTGGATGTTGCGCATTTGGGTGCTGGAGATGGCTGGATGCTGGGAGCTGAGAAGGGGCTGTAAAGGGAAGGTGAGAGCCGCGAACATATTTCAGTCGCGGCTAAATGTGTGTGGGAGCTCGACGGGGCGCTTGACTGCTTTGCAGTAGGGGTCCGGCAAGGTTGACAGTTGAGGGCTACAGCAAGCGCATAGCCCAGGGGACCTCAAAGGGCTGCCAGGGAAGGCGAGTGCAACGAACAACAGTCAATCGTGGTTCCTCCTGTGTTGGAGCGTCATCAGGAGGGAAGATATTTTGGAGCCTGGCTCTGATGAAGGTGAGATGTAGGTTGATGTTTAGGTGTCCAAGCGACGGTGAGGGCCAGCATTAACCTTAAGTCGTGGCTACTTCTGTGCCTGAGCCCCATGTGGTGGGTGGACGCTTTGGAGATTGGCTCTGATGAGGGTAAGGGCTAGGTTGAGGTTATCTGGGAGAACAGACACAGAGCCCCGGTGTTGGTGGACCTGAGGAGGGGCTGCCAAGGGAAGAAGGTGAGGGCCAGCATCAGTCTTGCATTCTGGCTACTTCTGCGCCTGAGCCCCATGTGGTGAGTGGCCGCTTCGGAGATTGACTCTGATGAGGGTAAGTTTTCGGTTGAGGTTAGGTGCGAGAACAGACACACATCCCTGGTGTTGGTGGGACTGAGGAGGGGCTGCCAAGGGAAGGTGAGGGCCAGCATCAGCCTGGAGTCCTGGCTACTTCTGTACCTCAGCCTCATGTGGTGGGTGGCCGCTTCGGAGATTGGCTCTGATGAGCCTAAGGGATAGGCTGAGATTAGGAGGGAGAACAAACACAGAGCTCTGGTTTTGGTGGTGCTGAGGAGGGGCTGCCAAGGGAAGGTGAGGGCGACCAGCAGGCTTGAGTCCCGGCTACTTCTGGGCAGGAGTCCTATGTGCTGGATGGCCGCTTCAGAGCTTGGCTCTAATGAGTCTAAGGGATAGGCTGAGATTAGGTGAGAGGACAAACACAGAGCCCCGGTGTTGGTGGGGCTGAGAAGGGGCTGCGAAGGGAAAGTGAGGGCCAGCATCAACCTTGAGTCCTGGCCACCTCTGTGCCTAAGCCCCATGTGGTGTTTTGCCACTTCGGAGCTTGGCTCTGAGAAGCTTAAGGGATAGGTTGAGGTTAGGTCGGGAACAGACCGAGAGTCCCGGTGGTGGTGGGGCTGCCAAGCGACGGTGAGGGCTAGCATCAACCTTGAGTCCTGGCTATTTCTGTGCCACATGAGGTGGGTGGCCGTTTCGGAGCTTGGCTCTGATGAGGATAAGAGATAGGTTGTGGTTCTGCGTAGATAACGAGACCCTTCTGCGTTAGATAACGCCACCCACCATGTGGGACTCCAACAGAGAAGTAGCCCCTTCCCGGTCCCCATAACACCGGGCCCCCTCCCTATTCTCCCACCTAAATGTCAACCTTTGCCTTACTGTCACCAGAGCCCATTTCCTAAATGGCTTCCCACCAGAGGGCGCTCCAACACAGAAAGAACCAGGATTGAAAACTCTTTCTTGCCCTTGCCTTTCGTGGCAGCCCTTTCAGGGATCTGCTCGCGCTCTCGCTCTACCACCCAACCAGCAACCTTGCCACAGCCCAACTGCAAAGCAGTCGATCCCCACTGTGGGCTCCCATACACAAATAGGCAGGACTGAAAGATATTGGCGGCTCTCGCCTTCCCTTGATAGACCCTTCTCAGCTGCCCAGCACCCAGCCACCTCCAGCATCCAAATGTGCCATATCCACCACATCTAGCACCCCTTGCTACACATTGGTTGGTGCTTGGTGCTGGGCATGTTCCGTTGCTGAGTGGTGGGGGTGTTGGGTGGTGGGCACTGCTGGGACTGGCTTGCTGTCATGTCCTGGTGCTGGGTGCTGGGGATGCTGGGTGCTGTGTGCTGGGCTCCGGGGCTGCTGGGTGGTGGGCATGTCCAGGTGCTGTGTGTTGGCGGTGGGTGTGCTGGGTTGTGCGCATGTCTGGGCATTAGTGCTGGGCCCTGGGAGTACTGGGCTGTGGGAGTTCTTGGTGCTGGGTGGAGGGTATGATGGGTGCATGTCATGGTTTAACCGCAGCCAGCAAATAAACCCCACACAGCCACTTGCTCACTCCCCCCCACCGGTGGGATGGGGGAGACAATCGGGAGGGCACAAGTAGGAAAACTCTTGAAAACTCCCGGGTTGAGATAAAAACAGTTTTGTGATTGAAATAAAACGAACTAGAACAGTAATAATAACAATGAGAACAACAACAACAACAGATGATACAAAGCAGGCAATGCACAATGCAGCTGCTCACCGCTGCCGACCGCGTGTCACGAGCGGGGGAGGGGGGTCCTGTCCCCCCCCACCCCCTCCCATTTTTTATACTGAGCATGATGTCACATGCTGTAGAATACCCGATTGGCCAGCTGGGTCAACCACCATGGCTGTGCTCCCCACCGTCCCGGACCACCCCCCACCCCACCCCCCACCCCCAGCAAGCTTCCCCTGCACGGGGCAGGGCATGGGAGACTGAAAAGAGAAAACAAAAGTCTCCCCAGTGCAAGCACCGCCCAGCAAAAGCCAAAGCATTAAGGGGCCATCAACGGGCCATCAAGGCTCCTCTCACACCAAACCCAAAAGACAGCACACCCCTCCAAGCTACTGGGAAGAAAGTTAACTGTGTCCCAGCCGGAAGCAGGACAGTGCTGAGTGCTGTATATGTCCGGGTGCTGGGTACTGGGCACTTGAGGTGCTGGGTGGTGGGGGTGCTGCATGTTGGGTGTTGGGTATGCTGGTTGCTGGGCACTGGGGGTTCTGGGTGTGAGACGTGTGGGGGTGCTGGATGGTGGGTGTTTGGTGTGATGGGTGCAGAGCACTGGGGGTGGTGGGTGCTGAGCGCTGCGGGTGCTGGGTGCTGGGCATGTCCGGGTGCTATGTGCTGATCACTGGAAATGTTGGGGGCTGTTTTGCTGGGATCTGGGCAGTGGTGTGTTGGGCACTGGGCAAATTTGGGTCCTGGGCATGTCTGGGTGCTGGGTACTGGGCGCTGGCTGTGTGGGGCAGTGGGGGTGCTGTGTGCTGGGCATGTTGGGGTAGTGGCTGTTGGGCGGTGGGAGTAGTGGTTGCTAGGTACTGGGGGTGCTGGACCCTGGTATTGCTGGGTACTATGCATAACTGAGTGCAGGGTATCTCTTGGTGCTGGATGCTGGATACTGGAGGTAATGGGTGTTGGGTGCTAGGTGTTCGGCATATGCGGTGCTGGGCATATGTGGTGCTGGGTGGCTGTGCTGGGGTTGCTGGGTGCTGTGCTGTGAGGGTGCTGGATTCCTGGCATGTGCGCGTGCTGTGTGCTGGGCCCTGCTTGTGCTGGGTATGTGTGGGTGCTGGGTGTTGGGCAATGTGGGTGCTGTGTGGCCGGCCCTGGGCATGTCCAGGTGCTGAGCGCTTGGGGTGCTGGGTGGTGGGCAACAGGGAAGCTGCCTGCTGGGCATGTCCGGGTGCTGAGCAATGGTGGTGCTGGGTGCTTGGCGCTGGGGGTGGTCGTCCTGGCAGCTGCTGTGTGCTGGGCATGTCGGGGTGCTGGGTTTTGGGCGGTGGGCGTGCTGGGTGCTGGGTGTGTGCGTGTGTTGGTTTCTGGGCGCTGGGGGTGCTGGGTGCTGCGCACTGGGGTTGCTGGGTGCTGGGCATGTCCGGGTGGTGGGCATGGCTGGGTGCTGGGCCCTGAGGTTGCGGCGTGCTGCTGGTGCGGGTGCTGGGGGCTAGGTGTTGACCGAAAAGCGGATTCGTGCCAGGCGTGCAGTTAACCAATTCCACATGCTCAGGAGAGAGATTGTTTTATTCAGGCCTGGGTGCTCGGTGGACTTGCCACAAATCAAGCACCCCTGGTCTAATCACCTTTCTGTTTATATCCATGCTTCTCATACATATTTTAAGTTTCTCTTTTACATATTCCTTAAATTTCCGAGAACTAATTATACTATTACATCATCCTAGACACATGCGCACTAAAGCCTTTAGGGTCTCCTTGAGGGTCTCGGGTGGTCTCTGGTGGTCGGCAGGGTAGTGAACTCTTCATGAACCTGTTCCTTTCTTTCCTTATAAGGTCGAGGTTTGTCTCCGAGCCACGTCTGGACCACGTTTGTTTATGGTTCTCGTTTCCAAGGTTATTCTTCACTAGAGTCTAACAATGCTTCCAGGATACATGATTTAGACCAGTTACAATTCTACACACCTGCAAACACCACACCTGCTAGTTACCTAACTTCTAAGCCACAAGTCTTCATTGTGTAGAATTACAGAAGCGAGCATAGCTATGGGGGGTGCTGGTTGCTGGGCCCTGGGAGTGCTGGGTACCATGCATAATTGGGTGCAGGATATGTCTTGCTGCTGGATGCTGGGGATGGTGGGTGCTGGGGGTATTGGGTGCTGGGCACTGGGGCTGCTGGGTGCTGGGCATGTCTCGATGCTGTGTGTTGGCGGTGGGTGTGCTGGGTTGTGCTCATGTCCAGGAATTAGTGCTGGGCCCTGGGAGTGCTGGGTGCGGGGAGCTAGGGGTGCTGGCTGTGGGCATTTCCAGGTACTGGGCATGACCAGGTGCTGGTTGTTGGGTCTTGTGGGTGCTGGGCGTGTGCAGTTGCTGGGCACGTCCGGATGCTGTGTGCTCGGCACTTGGGGTTCTGGGTAGTGGGCAGTGAGGGTGCACACCAAACACCCACCATCCAGTACTCCCACAAGTCTCACACCCAGCACCCGCAGTGGCAGGAACCAGCATACCCAACACCCAGCTTCCAGCATGCCCACCGCCCAGGACCTGCATACGCTGCATTGAACCCAGCACCCCCAGCACCCAGTAACCGATAGCCCCAGTGCCCAGCATGCCAGGGCCCAGCAACCAACACACGCACACGCCCAGCACCCAGCACCCCCACCGCCCAAAACCCAGCACCCCGACGTGCCCAGCACACAGCAGCCCCAGGGACCACCACCCCCAGCGCCAAGCACCCAGCACCACCCTTGCTCAGCACCCAGACATGCCCAGCACCTAGCACCACCACCCCCAGTGCCCAACACCCAGCACCCACACATACCCGGCACAACCAGGGCCCAGCACACGCACATGCCAGGCATCCAGCACCCTCACAGCACAGCACCCAGCAACCCCAGCACAGCCACCCAGCACCGGATATGCCCAGCACCCAGCACTGCATATGCCCAGCACCCGGTACCTCCAGCACCAAGCATCCAGCACCAAGACATACCCTGCACTCAGTTATGCATATTACCCAGCAATGCCAGGGCCCAGCACCCCCAGTAGCTAGCACCCAGCACTCCCACTGCCCAGTACCCAGCACCCAGACATGCCCAGCACCCAGACAAACATGCCCAGCGCCCAACACACCAGAACACAGCAAACCAGCCCCCAAGAACCCCAGTGATCAGCACATAGCACCTGGACATGCCCAGCACCTGCAGCGCTCAGCACCCCAAACACCCACCATACAACACCCCCACAGGTCTCACACACTTCCGCCCAGTGCCCGGAAACCAGCATACCCAACACTCAGCATCCAGCACACCCACTCCCAGTGCCCAGCACGCTGCACTTAGACATGGCCAGCACCCAGACATGCTCAGCACCCAGCAACACAGGGGAACAGAACCCAGCACTCCCAGCACCCAGAAACCAACCACCCCAGCGTCCAGCACCCAGTACACCCAGGGCCCAGCAACCAACACCCGCACATGCCCAGCACCCCCACCACCCAGCACAGGGACATGCCCAGCACCCAGCACACCCAAAGACCATCACCCCCAGTGCCAAGCACCCAGCACCGCCATTGCCTAGCACCCGGACATGCCCAGCACCCAGCACCACTACCACCCACCGCTGCCAGTGCACAGTACCCAGCACCCGGACATGCCCAGCACTCAGACATGCCTAGCAGGCAGCTTCCCTGCTCCCCATCGCCCAGAACCTCCAGTGCTCATCACCCAGCACCCAGACATGCCCAGCGCCCACCACACAGCACCCTCACTGCCCAACACCCACACATACCCAGCACAACCAGGGCAGAGCACACAGCACACGCATGTGCCAAGAAACAAGCACCCGCAGAGCACAGCACCCAGCAACTCCAGAGCTCAGACCCAGCACCGGATATGCCCAGCATCTCCAGCACCAAGAGATACCCTGCACGCAGTTATGCATAGTACCCAGCAATACCAGGGCCCAGCACCCCAGTACCTAGCCCCCAGCAACCCCATTGCCCACCACCCGGACATGCCCAGCACACAGCACCCCCACCCGCAGTGCCCAGTACTCAGCACCCGCACATGCCCAGCACCCAAACATGCGCAGGACCCAACACAACAGAACGCAGGAAACCAGCAACCAACATCCCCAGTGATCAGGACATAGAACCCGGACATATCCAGCACCCAGCACCTGCAGCACTCAGCACTCAGCACCCCCAGTGCCCTGCACCCAGCACACCAAACACCCGACATCCAGCACCTCCACAGGTCTCATACTCACCACCCCCATTGCCCAGAAACGAGCATACCCAAAACGAGCATCCAGCACCCAGCAGCCCCAGTGCCCACCACCCAGCACCCTCACTGCCCACCACCCAGAACCCCAAGTGCCAAGCACACAGCATCCAAACATGCCCAGCATCTGGACACGCCCAGCATCCACAAAACCCAGCATGCGGTCATGACCAGCAACTGAAATGCCCACAGCCAGCAACCCTAGCTCTCAGCAGCCAGCACCCCCAGTGCCCAGCACCCGGTCATGCCAAGCACATGGACATGCCCAGCACCCGGACATGCCCAGCACCCAACACCCCAGTGCCCAGCACACAATATGCCCAGCTCCCAGTAACCCCAGCACCCAGCAGCAAGACATACCCTGCACCCACTTATGCATAGTACCCAGCAC